>WTSP01002162.1:7322-25573 GCA_025331215.1 Actenoides lindsayi
GGGTGTAGGTAAGGTAAAAACTTCATTTCTGGGGATGCCTAGTGGTTTTAAAAACCAAAAGGGCGAAAGGGGGTTTTTTTTTTGGGGGGGGGGGGGAAGTTTTGTCCTTGCCTCTCTTTCAGAATTTAATTTTATTTATATGTACAGTTTTAATGGCTTCACCTACAACCTGTAAATAAATAAATACATAAGCAAGCAAATGCTGGGGTTTAGCATGCTGGGAGGCGTGTGCTGAAGCTGGATTTGTGAGACTGAGGCTCCACACACCGAGCTGAATGTAATTGCCTCTAGTTCCTGTGCACAACATCTAATTTGTGGATTTAAAAGTCCGTAAGTGCTCATTGCCGTGATGGATCATAACAGCTTTTGAGGCAGTTTTCAGCACCAACGTGGTAAAAGATACTCATTTAGAATTACTCTGCATATATGCATTTCCCCCCCCCCCCGGTGACAGACCATCAGTACTGACCGCTGTGATGAAAGGGATCCATTATGGACTCTCTTGTGTTCCCAGAGGAGAAATCTTGCAGGACAAGTAAAGGGAACTATGTGCATGCGCACACATATTTTTTCCTATTACGCCGATAGTCTGGAGCTGAAATAAGGTAAGAACGAGGTAGCCTGGTACCATTTCTAGTCTAAGAAGTTACAGTGTGGGAGCTTCAGCCTAAACCAGTGCTGCCCATCATCCCCATCAACCCTGTTTCAAGCTGCACGAGGCAGAGGCACGGAGGGGTTTTGTAAGCCTGCTTCTATTCACTACATCTGTGTCTAGGTACTGCAGATAGTAGAAACTTCCATCAGGGGTCTCTGGCTAGCAGATGATCTTTACACATCATGTGAGCGATACACAGGGATTCAGAGAAGCCTGAGGAAGGAGATCAAGCTTTTTCATTCTAAGGGGCTAATGTGCCCCACAGGGATATGGGCCCTCGACCATGCTGCACGTGTCTGTACAGGGAGACCCTGTGTGGACATCCCGACTGCACTGAGCACCCTGGAGTGGTTCCCACCTGTGTGTGCAGAGCATAAAAGCTTCACCTAGAAACAAATAAAAAAAAATTACAAACCAGTAGCTGGGTCTGCAATTTTGGCCGATCTGCTGAAGGTCGTGGCTCTGCTAGATGCTGCAAAACTCACAGGACTGGGTCTGAAAGAGGCACATCAGGCACAGGCATTCACCTTCCCTGTGTTTTATCTTATGACAAGTGTGTCCATCAGATTAGGGGGGTGGCTGCACACATGTTGGAGGGAGAGGGGATTGGAGCCTATAAGAGCACATGCAAAACTGCGGGCTGCTGCTGGTGAGCACTCCTTGTTTGCAGGGGCTTTGCTCAGAGGATCTGGGCTGCCTCTTGCCTAGACAAGCTTTGGTAAGTCAGATGAGGAACAGATACACCTGGAATGAACAAATCTAATAACTTTTTTTTTTTTTTTGAGACTGAAACGTGGCAGCAGGAGAGGTGAGAAGGCTTCTGAGGAGGCACAAAATCCAAGTGTCAAAAAGCCAAGCCCTGTTCCAAGCAGGATCTGCCTTCTGCTGTGCACAGGCCGAAAAAATCCTGAAAAGAGGGTGTTAACTCAAACGGACAGTTTAGCAACATGCTTCTTTCTGCCAGAAAAACAAGTCTTCTCCTAGGCTGGCAAAAAGCTGCTCACAGCACTCTCTTTGTCTGCATGGGGATCATTTCTGTATAATGTGAAGTGAGGGGAAGGGTGGACCCCATTTTCTAATCACAGCGATTATTTCAGCTTTTAACAAATAACCAAGGGATGTGTACAAAATCAGTTCAGTGTATGTAGCAGGAGTTAAATGTATAATCACATGCTACCGTGACACCCATGACAAAAAGTAGGCATGTGCAGCATATTTGTAGTATATGTTGCACACCTCACCATTTCTTTCTCATAGATATATATGGTGTATTATCTATATACTTATCAAGTGTATGCATGCTTACATAGCTACATCTGTGTAAGTATAGATACTTACATGTCTATATTTTTCTGTAGGAAAAAAATACCAATATTTTTAATTCTGTGTCGTGGATGTATTACATAGTATGGACAGATCAGAGGACTGTTTTGATAAGTTTAGAGGGTTTTGGATTAAATTAGAAAAATATAAATTGCCTAGAGCCTGAGGAGGCTAAGAATTATTTTTGGAAGTGATTTAGGAAGAGTCTCCCTTATATGAATGGATTTTTTTACTGGCTTTTTGGAACTGAACTCAGTTATACATAAATATAATTTAAATATTTCAAAATGCTTATTTATGGTCTCTTCCTATCTGACTGTAGTGGTTTGAATTTTTGAGACACACCGATAACAGCTCTAGGGGGACCCTAGATGCCAGTCCCACTGCTAGAAGAATGAAAAAAAGATACACTTGGCAACCACGTGCAAAAGTGCTTGACATTCAGCTTAAATCTCAAGTGTTGGTTGGATATATTTTATTAAAGTATTTATGATGGGAGAATGAGGCAGTTTAAGGGCCGTGTGTTGTCAGACAGGCTTGCAGTGCATGCAGGCTTCCAGTATGGCTGCGTTTCCACAAAATACTTTCTGTGTGGTATAATTTTTTGCACTCGTGCTTTGGGTCATAAGACATCGGTTAGTGCATCCTTTCCCAAACAAGTGCCAGCAAAACCTTTATACTCTGCCCCAACACGGGCTATTCTGGATATGTTGCCTTTTATTAAAGAAATATTTTGGAACAATTGCAGAGAGTTTTTAATAAAGTTATTGGCACTCCAGCCTTCTGCCTCCAAAGCCAGATGACTTGAGGCTCTGTAAACACTGGCAACACTTTCTTCACATCAGTAGCCTTTATTGACTTCAACTCTGTACAGTACCTGTAGCAAAACCGAGAGTGCAACTCAGCCACATGAATAGGATTTTTTAATTTTTTTTTCCACTTTAAAACCTTTCACCATACATCATACTGTCATAATTTTATGTTATAAGAAAGCTCAGGAATTTCCAGGATGACAAGCAAGCATTCAGCAGGAAAGCTGAGATTTCCCCCTCACTCAGTGGAAACCTCTTCACTCTCTATTTACTGCACAGAAAATCTCCAAGCTCATCCTAAGCAAGCCTTATGTTGATCCTTGGCTATTGCAGCCCTGGAGAAGTCAGAAGGCCTCATGTTCGGATTTAACCCAACCACCTTGGGCAAATTTCAATAGCTTTCTATAGAGGTTTCCCAATCTAATGCCTACTACAGCCGGGAGCTGGATGTTGGCTGGTGGCAGAAGACATGGTGGTAGTAGTGGTTGCCTCTTGGGCTAGCTGAGGATATAAAGTACCGTAGACCTTTAACCACCTGCAGAATCATGGATTTAGTAGGAAAGGAGGGAATTCTTACCTGGCAGGCCAAATTAAAAAGGAAAAAAAAAATGAAATGACAGCTGCTGCAAGCTGTTTTGTGCTTGGGAATAGGGAGAGCAAAGTCAACAGAGAAGTGTGTGAGATGGGACAGCAAATGCAGGTGACTATATCCGGAAGGCATAAAAATGTTATTTAGTATGCAGCTTTGCAATTTATCACATACCGATCATCCTGCATGTGTTGTGGATGAGTGTGTGCTAACAGACAGGAGGATGCTGAGGGCATGTGGCTACATGTGGTCCTGCGTGCACGCAGAGGGACCGTAAGGAACCCACTGCGGTACCTTGAGTACCATCACTGTCACCACCATCACCAGCGCTTCTTTGGGACTGGCAGTAGCCAGCTCTGCTCTACCGAGCAAGGGAGTGCAGTGGGTGTTGCCAGCCCTGGCTCCTGCTCTGCTGCCTCCAGACTCCCCCTCCACGCCCCAGGGAGGTACAGCCCATCCTTCCCCTTACTCAGCATGCTGCTGCTGTGGAGAAAGTAGATATTGCCGACCCCTCTGACCTGGCAGGGCTCCCTTGGCAGCTGTGCAGCAATGGGGACGTGAGGATTGGAGGTGTCTGCAGAGAGAGGTCAGGGCAACCAGCACCTTCTGAGAGGTGCCATGCAAATAGTCCCCAGTCCCCACATGCTTTTGCCTGACCTATTTTGCAAAGGGACAGCCAAGAACAGGACTGGGAATTCTGTGATCCTGTGATTCTCTGGATGGAGGCTGCCTTCAGACTTGTTGCAGCTGTCCACACCACTGTTAGCAGGAGATGTATTTTGAAGTGTGCTGTTTTGCCCCTCTGCTTGTGGCACCGTGAAGAAGAGAGCATTCTGCATCCCATGTCCTGCATCCCACATCCCATATCCTGTGTTCTGCATCCTACACGCCTTATCCTGAGTCTTGTATCCTGCATCCCAGGTGGGACCCAGTGGAAAGAGAAGCAGGAGTCCTGGCCAGTGGCACGGGGTGTGCTCCCTTGGTGCCTGGAAAATTAGAGGGGTCCTAGGCTGCTCTAGTAAGAGGCTGCCCTGCATGCCTAGCCCAGTCCCCAAAAAAAGGCAGGGTCACTGGTGTCAAGGGAAGGACGTCACAGCACCACTGGCCATAGCCAACTCCCAGCTTCATGCTGGTTCTGGGAAAAACAACCTTGAGCATGTGGATAGGGCAGCATCCCTGGGGTGCAGCCTGCCCGGTCCAACGAGCCTGGGACAGGGACACCCCGCCTTTGCAAGCCAGTCTGTAAACAAGCACCTGAGCGTGTGTCTGGCCTGAATCAGCCCCCGGCTTCTCTCCCCGCCACCAAGGCTGGAGGAAATTTGGGAAGCAAAGTCCTTCCCCAGACTGCCAGTCCCTTTGTTGGAAGCTGGGAAGAAAACCTGTTGAAGTTGAGGAGAAGAAAAGGTGTGCCAAAAACTGAATTGCAAAGTAGAAAGGCAATTTCAGCTTAGCCAAAGTGTCCTGAATTTCTTACTCAGGAAAATAAAAGTCACGGTGTGAATCTGCAGCTTAAGAGCCTTCCTGAAAGTGTCAATAATTTCCATACACAAAGAATTTATTTTAGCCTGGGATTTCAATGTAAAGTGATTCAACTACGGTAAGTAGGACCACTTTATTGCTGTTCACAAATTCACATGCATTTATTCTGCTGAAAATTTGATATAGGGCATTTTTTGTATTCCCATTTATCGCTTGCCAAGAAATAATTAAGAATAGGAGCTAGAAGATTAATTTTAAATAAAAAATCTTCTCAAATGAAAATGTCAGGTCATAAAAATTCCTTTTAAATCATAACAGCATATAAATCTTTGAAATTAACCATGTAATTACAATGTCTATCAACTTTTACCTTGAGCTTTGAGCCTCTCTTTTTAATCTCCCATTCTTTTTTAATGAATAGCTATTTTGAAATTAAAAAGTACTGTTCATTACACATGCCCCACTATAATAGGGTTTTTATCATATTTGCTCTATTTAAAAATACTTGCTACTTTGTAATTATTCACACGCCGATCCCTTCCTATATTGAGTAGAAAATAAAAAATGAAATAGAAGTCAAAGGTGCTTTAGAGCTGAATGATTTACACAATTCATTAAGGACGGTGATTTTTCAGTTAGCATCAGATTAAATGGTTACTTACTCTCAAATAGCCCTTGGGGAGTTGAATTGCTGGGTAGCAAACAGATTAAAGTTTGCATTGAAAGAAAAATTGAATTCAGAGGTAATCAATAGCATAATAGGGGCAGTGAGTGGTGCCTGCTGCCTGAAATGAAATTACCATATTTTTAATCTTAATTTTCCACTCTGTTTATCTGACAGTGTGGATGTGCAATCCAAACAGATAATGAGAGAGTGGGATATTGACACTGCTGTCCTCTGGAGTGCTTGTTTTCAGTGATTAAATGCTGTGATCTGTGATTACTTTGTGCAGGGATGTCAGAGCTGCTGGCCAGGACTATGGGAGGGACACTAGCTCAGCAGCTGTAGCTCTCTGGTCTCTCAGGTCCTAATGTCTGAAATTCATTTTCTGCTGGCTATACAGGGGGGAAAAATTGCCTATTTATGTATATACTTCTGCTGCACAAATTACAATAATTAATCCCATTACTATTGTTGTTCTGATTCAGAAACGTTTAATTAGATCAATATGTAGTGCACCCTCTCTGTAAGTGTGATATTAATGAGCCACTGAACTTGAGAGGGATAGTAAGACATGAGTTATTATACAAAGCATGACTAGCAAAGTTTGGAGGTAAAGTGAATTATCTTTGTAGCAGAAGAAGACGGATAATGGAAAGCGTGATTGTATCAGAGATCCAGCAAAGCCAGTTGGTGCAGATATATGGAAATCTGAAATGTAAATAATACCCATTGTAAGTATAACATCCGCAGTCTTTTAAAATGCAAATGTAATGATAGAGATGTTTTTGTAAAAACATAGAAGGATTTGGGAACAAAACATGATTTTAAAATTGTAATATATTAACATAGCTAGCACAACTGGAACGCAGAAAAATATAATGATGCAACCTCCTCTTGACAAACATCCTTGAAGATTTCTTAATTCTGTGGAATATGAAATCTCAAAATATTCCTGGTGTTTGTTGCTTAACCCAAATGCTGCGTGAGCTATTTGCATTTTGATTAGAACCAGCGAGATGGCATGTTCAGTATCAGGACCTGATCCTGCTTGATAATGGGATTACTGGCATATTGCAGGGCTATTTGTGTCCCTCAGCCTTGCAGGGATCAGGCCCTGAAAACAGAATTCAGGAAGCTTTTAAGTGTGTGCATATGTGCTTGTGTGATGGATGGGTGGGTTACTTGAACCAGAGTATGTCAGGCCTTGGAGGTGTATTTATCGGTGACAACTACCATGTTCTCTGGAGAATTAGCATCTCTTTATAATACAGTTTCCACATTTGATTATAGTCTGAATTGGACTTCTCACTTTTCTAACATCACCACTGGGACCTTCTTCTTGTGCACCTTCCCAAACCTTTGTATCAAGGATTACTTTGGTCTAATGAATCAGATTAGCATTTTAACCAGTCATTAGCTACTTAGCTATTTTTAGGTAATTTTAGCTTTTGGGGGTTGAGTTTGTTTGTTTGGGTTGTCTTGTTGTGTTTTTGGGGTTTTTTTAAGCTTTTACTACAATACAACATAGAAGGCAAGGCTTTATTTTCACAAGTGCTAGCTTCTCCCAGCTTCTGTTGCAGTCGTTAATGTCTGCAAGATTTTACTCTTCCTGAGAATTAGGTGCAGTATAAAGAGCTGAAGGATTCCTGAGTGCAGCTCTCAGCTGTAAGCACATGACCCTCACTCTCTGGGAGTATCCACATCTTCATGGGGGTCATGTTTCTTATGTCTAACTTGACAGAGGGCAAGGAGGATACACCTCATGGTAGATAGCTCAAAAATGGCCAAAAGCCAGATTCTTCTTTCCTTGCATGTATAGAAGCTTGAATGCACTAGATGAATACCAGCTTTATTTACAGGGATGAAAGCTGCGATCCACAAGCATCTTCAAACTTTGCCCCTCCATAATAATTTCTACAAGTTGGAGCAGGGATCTAATGCGTGAGCTGATGTACAGCTGTTGCCTGATCAGGTGTTCTTCACCAGACACAACTCTCTTTGCCCTTCCCCATAAAACTAATTCAAGCAGATCTAATAACATGCTGATTCACTTTTAATTTTACCAGCTCCTCTATTTGAACACAGTTTGGATGCTCAGGTTTGAACAACACAATAGAGCTTCTTTACCTAGAGAAACCAAATCTTGGGCGCTCTGTAAGATCAAATCCCTGATGGCTCAGAGAAAGACGTGTATTACTTGTATGGAGCAAGAATAGTAAAACTACATCAAGAATTAAAAAAGCAAGCAGAAATACCACTCCCATATCAAAACCTTAAACATGGCAAAGAAAAGGAATATCTGTAGATATAAAATACATTTAAGATATCAAAGTGAAACTGATGTCATGAGATTTCCTCCATTGCCTTTATTAAAATACTTTTTTGTAGAAGTACTTTTTGGGAAACTTGTTCCTACTTCAGAGAAACTGATAGCAGAAAGGATTTCAGAGAGAAATTAAAATAGATTATAAGTCAAAAAAGACTTTGATACATGCATGTGTGGGGGCTAGATTACACACTGTGTAATGCCCAAACGTGCAAATCCAGAATAGCCCAATTTAGTTTCTACATATGGTAAGAATTTAGAATTTGTTACAAAGAAATATAATATAGTAGAATGTAGCTCAATGTGTGCTAACAAAGATATCTGCAAGTATTTGTTAATCCCTGTTCATACTTTTCTCCTAAGTAAATCATGACTGGTCATGTATCTTGCATGGTGCATCTTCTTCCCTTACTTAATGGTTACGTGGACAATGGCTCTGATGCAGCGTTACTGAAATCACTGGAAGTTTTATCACTGAGTTCTGTGGGAGCAAGACCAGGATCAAAATGCACATGGAGATTTACCCTCTCCTAATTCCTTATTAGTGACTGACCCAACGAGAGGATGGGTGAGACTATGGCAGTTCCACGAAAGCAGGTGCTTTTTTAAGGGCATTCTTAATTATTTTTTTTCCGATTTCAAACCTGGCTCAAATGAGATAATTATACAAGTATTTCTATCATGAATAGTCATGCATGCTAAATTATAATGCTTTTTCCAATGAATACTTAAATATATGACCTTGAAATTTTCTTTTTTTTTTTTTGCAAATGCTTATGTCAGTAAAATTAAAATACACTGCAGTGCTTGGAAAATGAGTGTAAAAGAGGTGTGAGTGCAGAAGAAGCAAATCCAGTTAAATGTCTGATCAAACATTCATGACAGCATTCACCCACCTTTAGTAAGAAGGCAGTATCCAAAATATTCACATAATTATAACCCATGCTTTTGGCAGACATTTAAGATGACATTATTCCCATATTAATCTCTGAACAGTGCATTGAGGTGATACTTTGTCACCTCCATATGGTCAATGACATGAGTTCCCCTCAGAATTGCCAATATCTCACTGAGTCACTTGCTTTACCATATTTCTTTGAAACTGTTTTCTCCTGAAATTACTGTATCTGCTGTGTTTGTCACATCCATTAATATAAAATACAATGAATTCATATTAGCAATATTTTTTAAAATTGCTAAAAAGTCTTGACACGAGAAACTCCTTTGATTCATGACGTGGTGTTCAGTTTTGCTCTCCTTATTCTGCAAAGATGACATAGAAATACAGGCTTTTTCCACAGTTACGCAAAGTTTACAAACCTGCTGAAGTTGAGGAGCTTGTTTGAGGCTAGTGAAGTAAGAAGCTGTTCTAGAAGAGATTACAGTGAGAGAAACAATATAGTTTCAGGTTTTCCCATATATGAACACTCAGCTACCATTTGCAGAAAATTATAAACTCAGATGTGTGCAACGCTTTCTTTAAAACATCTATAGTCGTTGCTGTTCCTTGCCTTGTGTTATCTGTATATGCACCCAACTCCTTATCAGAGCTTTAAAATGCTGATCTCTGGAGACTCGGCAATATTACTAATAAACACCCATTGAAATGGAAAGCAGCTAAAAAAACTGTTTGAACTTCTTTCCTGTCTTCTGACTATAGAGGTATAGTCCAAGCAAACGCTGGGGTTTGTAAGAGCACAAAGGCTTTCTTCTGCCCATGTACCTGCAGTCACCACTTTAAGTATATTGAGCTTCAGAGCACACAAAGGAGAGGCAGAAAATCCAAACCAATCTCTTCCCTTTCACTCCTTAAATCCTGACATGCTCCATCACCTCTTCAAAATAGTGAGCTGCCCTTCCCCAAAATAGAGAAAAGAAACAAAATCAAACGCAAAACAATGAAGAAGGGATAATCTGATCTTTAAATAAGGAGACATGTTGCTTGGGGCTTAAGCAGGGTAAAGTTTCACAATGATGTCACCTTCTTCTGAGAACATGACCCCCATGAGAGGTGAAGGGTGAAATATAAATACCGCTAATCCATTGTGTTTGTATATCTCTTAAATATGTGCCAAGTTTGGCATGGCTGACTCCACCAACTGTCTGGCAAACTTAGGAAGTCTTCACTACAGGTTTTGAAAGGGTAGTATTCATGGAAAACAAATAGCTGCTCTTTTTTTTCTGAACTGAAGTACAACTTATTGATGCATTTTCTTTAAAAATAGACCTTTCTTTTTGCTTTTGTTTCTTGCAAAACCAAGCCTAATTTTCACAAGCAAAACCAGATGAACCATTGTTTTTTTGTGCAGATAGCAACATCCTCCACAAGTAGTGGCTTCCACAATCCTAAACTACAAGTCGTGTGTGTGAAGATCATTGTTTGTTTGTTTGTTTGTTTGTTTTAAATATCTGCTCCAATCCAAACAGGAATGCATTTGAGAAAGTCTGTTGCCATGATTGCCATGAGGGTCTCAGAGTGGATAACACAGTCATCTTTCCTTGCCTTGTTGTCTATGTGTTGGTAAGGTGTAAGAGAGCTACAATGCTACAGATACCTATTTTTAGGAGATGTTCATAAAATATATTGAGAATAGATTTTTTAAGGATATCAGTGAGTGATACTTGTTTGGTATTGGAATATTGTATATTGGAATATATGGAATACCCTTGGAGAGAGCCTTATGTTAGTCTAGCAGAAACAGTAACAGAAACTGACTGAGGAACCACTGTCCAAACTCTTTCTATTGTCTACTTGATGTCTGCTTTTAAGACCAGCAAAATATGAAGCACAATTATAGAATGAATTTTAATATTATTTTTATTTAGAAGTAAAAATGCTTCTAGGCATAACAGCTGGTAAGAGGACCAGAAGCTGTTGCCCCATCTCAGTAGGATCAAAATCAGTGCTCTGTCACTTGGGCCAGGGATTTGTTTAATGCAGCATTCCTCTGCAGAGAACTTTACTGTGAGGGACACAAAGAGAAGAAAGATAAGACAAAAGTCAACCTCTGGCAAAAATGTTGTACCCCAGGAGGCACAGCTTTTCCATACAAGGGTAGATCCCACAAAATCCTTTTTTGTGAACTCATGAAATGCTTTTTCTACCCTGCTCCCATGTAGCCAGGTCTGCAGGCATTTTGTTTCTCTTCCACTTGTTGTCTCCTTTTTACAGCATAAAAAAAAAAGTTTCTTGTTTTCGTTAGTAAGAGCTTTCACAACTGGTTGTCATCCAAACATTCATCTCTGTATTAAGTAGATCCCCGCTAGTTTTGACTGGACAAAATATGCCTTTTTCATGTTAAATATGTGCACAGGTACTCTTGGACTTTTTCCACTGCCAGGGAAGAGTTTACAGTGATGATCTCAAGATTATCAGTCAGCATTGATTCTTTTTATTTCTCTGGGTTCTGCCTTTTCCTTGAAGCAAAGACATCGTTCATTTCTGTAGTCTGTGCAGTATGCATCATAACTAAGTTCTAACCCAAAGCTGAGGCTCCTGGTTGGTCTGATAATATCAATTCAGTAATATCTAAAGCAGGAAAGGCTAAATATTAGTACATCACATTGATCTTGTTCCCACATTCATCCATGTACCAGTCATCGCTACTGAGACTGAAGTCTCTGAAGAGCATGAACTGTCTTTTATTGTCCCTGTATGCAGGGAGGTTGGTAGAAGTCACATAGTGAAGAACTCAGGTGCCTCAATATGTGTCTAGCATGATTTTTAAATGTCTTAAAGCATCAAAAACACCCATGTGGGCTGGGAGGTGTGACAGGACTGAGAATATGGACTGTGGAGGGGCCATGAAGGCCAAGTGAGATACCCCAAAGCAGCTGCCATGACCCTGTGCACCACTCATTAGGCTGTGAATGTCACCAGAGCAGCTCTCTGTGGGCCATGTTAGATGGTTGTGCCAGGCTGGAGCACATTGGTGCATGGGTACTCTTCCACGCAGGCTGGAAAGCCTGCCAGCGAACAACAAAAGTACTCAAGGAACATTAAAGTTTCAGCCTAACTTTTATATAGCTTTTAATTAATCCACTGGCTGTGTCTAGACTATGGGACCTGGGAGAGCTGCCAGACGTGTGTGCGTGGCATGTACCCACCCTGCTTCATCCTGCTCCAACCTGGGGTATGATGCCTGTTTTGCCCACGATGCCCAGCCCCACTGAGAGCTCCAACACACGCTCATCAGGGCCAAATTGAAGGAACCATGAACACCACTCAGGGATCTTCACAATATGCAGCCAAAGGTTAGTGACATGGCCTCTGGCATCAAAATAGCAGCTGACTTTTTTTCCCGAATAGTTTTCTAGCCCCCTCAAATTAGGTTGAAAATGTTGGAAAACAGTCTTCTAGACATGCTAATGAAATGCTCATAAAATAATGCAGCCAATTCCCACTAGTCTTGAGAAATTACACAGGCAGCTGAACTCAGCCTCATGGTAAAGTTAAGTGATATTTAGCAACTCTGGACAGACACCAATTATGTGCATTGACAGAAAGTAAAGCCAGATGTTGGTACCCTGTGAGCTGAACCAAAGATATGGATCAAGCCATCAAATACAAGGGCCTCTCATTAGGCAAAATGAAAAAGTTGGTTCACTACTTAAAAGCCAACAACTTTCTTTTGTTGACCAACTTGCTACAAAAGTTGCATTTTCAGTCTCGTTTTGGGTTAATATACATTTGAGGATATCTCCTGGGATGGCCTTAGCATCTACAGTACAATCTAGATAACTTCATGGCGTGGTTCACTCTGTATGTGGACTAATACAAGAGAACTGTGAGGAGAAAGGAACCCTTACCCGGGAAGTGATGAGAAATAGAAGAACTGGAAGCAGGATTCAGTGGCAGTCTAAGGACAAGGGCAGAGAAAGCAGCAAAATCAAGAAACTTGTGTTGCTTGAGTAAATGAACTCCTGTTTACTTCATATCACAGCACTTTCTTAAGGTCAGTGGATAGTACTCAGTTTAGAAGTGGACAGTGAAAAAAGCACAGGTTCATGATGTCAGAGTCACTTTCCCCCCTGAAATGTATGTGCCAGTTATGGCTGGCATTTACCCAGACATCAAAGAGGTGGGAAGAAGCAGTCTGAGAAGAGATTAATCTCATCACAAGATATACATCTAAATGAACCTTTCCCTAAAAGGTGCGAGTTTTCCTGCCTTGCCTGAGATGAAACTTCAGAGCAGTTGGTTCATGTGCATCCATTTAAAGGTCGGGAAAGAGAAAGCTGGTGCAGATGTTCCTTGCCATGCATAAGGAAGCTGCCTATAAGCTTCTGCAGCTTTATATCTCATGGTCAGGTCAACCAGCTGAGAAGCAGCCATGTACTACACCAAGCTCTTTGCTTCCTGAGGACATCCAAACTGTCTTAGCAGCAGTCGCAGATCCTGTGTGTGTTTTGAGGAACAGGGACTGCCATGTGGTCAGAAAACCACTGAGATAGCATAGGCAAAGAATGTCCAGTCATCACTTCGTGGCTACTAGTGTGGTAACATCAGCCTGGGGCTTGGCAGGCAAACTTCCAGAGGAGACTGAATCAGCAACATCATCTGAAGATACTCCAAGCACCACCCATCTGCCCTTGATTTTGGGTGGGTAAGAAATTGTTTCTCTCTAAGGACTGCCACCTGATTTCCAGCACTGAAGTGTAGCAGTACTTCAGAGATGGACCCATTTTAAAGATCAAAGGAGAAAGCAAATTTCCTTGCTGTTCACACAGCTGTTCTACCTAAAACCTTGTATAATAAAGAATTACTAGCAAGAGAGACTTTTTTTTTCCTGGAGTAAAACCTTGCTATCCATCTAAGAAAAACAATTTGGAACTGAGACACCTGCCATAATATTATTTTCATTTGATACCATATTTCATTTGAGCTTGACTTTAAAAGGACACATGTGCCTGTGTGCATTAGAAAAACGGTGGATTTAACTGTGAAAAATGAAGTTGGTGGTCATGAAAACTTTTACCATGCGGCAGGTATATAATCTCACTGTAACACCAGACCATAATACATAATATATAGCCGGGAACTGAGCAGAAAGGAGAAAATCAGTCATTTACAAGTAGTCCCTTGTGTCGTACCTTTATTACAGGAAGGTTTTGCATACAGTCTGTCTTGCCAGCTTTTAGTGTGCAAATGAAAGGGAGGAGGGTTGCTCAGTCAGAGGGCTTCCCGGACAGAGGTTATAATTTCTCTCCCTGTTAATGGTGAGTCCTGTGAAAAATAAAATAATTCACAAGGTGTAGTGCACGTAACCTACAACATATATAGGTTACTAGTGATCTAGAGTCCTGATGATGCTGGCAAATGAGGAGTTATAGCAACTAACCTGGATGGCTGCAGATCTTACAGGTATCAGTCACATTTGGATCAATATGTAACAGCAACTCACATGCATTTGCTGGACCAGGGTCTTTAAGATTTTACTGGCTATGATTGTACAGCTATTCGGAATAATTCTTCCTAGGTGCTAGCAGTGGTAGTAAATATTTATATTTATATTATGGTGGTGTCCAAAGGAACCAGTAGGGGAGCATTATGCATAGAGCTGTATAAAAAAGAAAAGATATAATCCCTTCCCTGTGGAGTTAACCATCTAGAGGACACAAATAAAGGGTAGAATAATGGGAATAAAATGTACATGCAAATGAGTATGGCAATGAATTGGGGCAGCTTTGTGAGTTGTAAGATTTTTTTATTATTATTATTCCTTTACAGAAGAGATAAAGACACACGATGGTTGCTATCAAATCACTTGGAAATTCTAGGGGACTGGAATTCATTTTTGTTTCATAAAAGTGGATTTATTTAAACTTTCTACATTTTTTTTTGTGGGGGTTTTATTTGTCATTGTTTTGTTTTGGGTTTTGTTGTGTTTTTTAATTTATTTTTATTTCTCTTTAATAGAGGAAGAGGACGGGGAATATAAACCACTGCAATTTTTGCTTCTTCAGACATGTAAACATTGGACCAGGATTTTATTATCTATAATATGCCAAGGAATGACCCATAATTTGCAAGTCATGTACCTGTATGTCCAGGCCACATAAGAGGTCTGACTGCTGCTCACTGTCATAGCTGGTTTTATCACAGGGACCACACTGGTAGTGCATCAGCTGCATCCCCTGGGAGGGGGAGAGGGAGGAAGGGACACACATCCCTCTCCCGATGGCACTGTGTGGAAAGCAGACCTCCCTCAAGTGCACCAACACCTGATGAACAACTCCTACTCCTTTAAAGAAAAATAAATAAAAAATCGGGGTTAAATCACCCCCTTCCCAAGCCCTGGTGGAAGAAGGGGAGGAGGAGGGCCACTCTGTCTTTGGGGAGGTTGTAGGGCCAATTGCCATCACTCGTGGCCTGCCATCTCTGTGGTGTTGTTGTGTGGCTGAAGGGGACGAGTTGGGACAGGGGCTGCCCCGACCCAAACCCATCCCTTCTGCCTGTGGGAGCAGTTCTGGTGGTGGGCAAGACCCAGCAGGAAAGAGGAGCATTCAGATTTGGTATTTAGCTCCTGAGACTCGCTCCCTGAATTGTTGATTGTTTACCAGTTAAAGTGCAGTTCTTGGGGTGGATATTAGCAAAGAAGGAATTAATTAGGCAACTTCTGTAATCCTGTCAACACTTCTCTGGCTTGCTAGCACAAGCTGAGGCATTTTCACATTTGATTCTTCTTTATTCTGAGTATTTCCCAGGTAATAGAGAAGGGGAAGAAGACAATAGACTTTTAATACTGCCTTCCTATAACTTACCAATTTACAATGACAGTGAGCTGAAGTTGTTTTTTTCTCATGTTCTCCTGGTATAATCCCCTGTTCCTTTTTTTTTAATTTATTTTTTTTTTATTCCACTTCATTTCATGGCAACCTGTAATCCTGAAGTTGAGCTAAAGAGTCCTTGTTTTGCACATATCTGTGTCTTATAAAACATATTCTTCATCACTCTCCAGGAAAAAATATGTCCTAAGACACTGTGAGCAAAGCAGAGCTTCAAGCACCACAGTAACAATTTCATTGTTTAACTTAAATAATGAAGGCTTTGGGTTTCTGGTTTTTATTTTTAAATGTCGAAAGTGAAATATGGTAATGATGTTTGAGTTATGAACAATGTCACTTATTCTTTTTCTACTTAGGAGTCAATATAGTGATGTTCTGAGTTACAGTGCTCTTAGCTGTGGGTAATATTGATTAGCCAGATTTTGGCCATAAATAGGTACAAAGAAGAATGGCAAGGAATACTAGTGTATTTTTATGTACTACTTTCTGAATAATTTGATTCTTGCTTATTTTAGTTTGTCTTTTTCCTGTATCACAGGAGTAATAGTTCATTAAAGAAACAAAGACCCTGCACAAGCATAGTATCAAGATGGCAAATTAAATTTACATAACTTAAATTCTTAGTTCAGGAGACATAAATAAAGGAAAAAATTCCTTCCAGGAATTCATATCAAAGTTCCTTGGATTTTGTCTTTTCAACATGTTAAAGGAAATCCTCATTGCCCAAAAGCAGAACAAAACTTAAGAAATGATTGCTGCAGGAAGGGAAAGAAAGAAGTTTAAGTTCCAGAGACATACTGGAAACCCATCCTCAAATTAGAAGGACAGACATTATAATCTGTTCTGCCCCCAAATGGCTTTGTCTGATTGTTTGTTTCTTTCAGGAGGCTGCAGAGAGCTGCTCCCCTTGGAGAAGGCTCTTTGGGAACTACCAGTGGCTCTTCCTAAGTGACCAACAGGGACAGTCTCCTGGTTGAGTCAGGTTAGAAACAAGTCTCATCATTCCCACTCTGGATATTCTTTTCATTTCGCTGCTTTTATTGTTGTTTCTGCTTCTGGCATAAACCCCACTTCCCTCCACTGCAATAGATTTTCATTATATCTGGGTTTAGTTGTGCATTCTTAAAGTTCCTTTTACTTTTCCTCACGGTTTCTTTTTTGGTCTGTGCACACAAAAATAACGCCTCCTCACAGCTGAAGGTATTACACTTCACCAAAGAGCTGTTTTCCAGCTCACAAATAAAATGCTACAGGTGTGTCTGCAAGTGTCAAGTGAAAACAAACAAACAAACAAAAAACACACAACAAAACAACGTGGAAATGGCAGAAACAATGGCAGCATTAGAAAGGTTTGTTTATTCATATGATAATGGGTGTCTTTAATGTGAACTTTTTACATAGTTGAGCCAGTGAGATCAATTTAATCCGGGTGGGTTATTCTTCTCTTAGTGTAAAAGACCATTGATTCCTTCTATTGGCTCAGTGAGTGAGCTCCTCAGCATAGTGGCACGATGAGGAAGCTGGTTGAAAGCCACTGAAATCAGCAGGAGCCTTTTAATTGACTCTGATTCAGGCCCCAACACTGTACATAACTGCGCTCCTTTCTGTTTCTTGAAGACAATTGGATTACCTAAATAAAACACAGTTTTCCCATTTAAATATTCCATGTGAATTGATTCTTTATGGAGAAATATTTTACTTGCACTACCTCTTCTGTGTGTTCGAATTCTGTAAGTGCTGCCATTTATAATCGCTTCATCATCCTTTATTCAGGTGACTAATTATAATAAAATATATTTTATGCATAAAACAGTATGAGACTCATTTTTATACATTTCATTTAATTACTTTTTACTGTGACAAATCACATTGTTAGAAATGTACTAACAGATGGAGTGGATTTTAAAGTCAGTATAAATTATGACTCCTTAATTTTTGCAAGTGTTGAAGAATTTAATTGTCTCCATTCACATTTTTGGCTTAACTCCTGTGGTTTGACTTGTTAGGATTCCAGACATACAACACAAGGACCAGGGAATTTCTGGACTGTGCAGTGTCTTTTGGGGGGGGGGGGGGGATAAAAGGAAAAGGAAAAAAATCCTGAGGAGGAAAGGAAGTGAAAAAGAAGGTCTAAACAGAAGTGCTCAAAATGGCCTGTCCCAGAGTGAGGGTCAGGATGTCGAAGGGATCTCGATGAATAGCCCTGCTTGTTAGGGGCAGCAGAAGCAGGAATCTCTTGTGTTGCCCATATACCAGGTGCAATGAAATAAAGGCTCTGTGACCCCAGTCTAGGAGTGGCGGAAACTCTTAACTGAGTATAAAATCAGAGTTTGGGTAGCTCCAGCTAGCTGGAAAACATAGCTAGCAATGAAACATTGTTTCAGAGACCCCCTTTTTTTTCCCTTATTTTTTGTTTCCTTTTTCTCTTTTCCTTTCTGTTTTCCTTCCTGTTTTTCTTTTCTTTTTCTGTTTTTCTTCTTTTTCTCTTTTTCTTTTTTCTTTTTTCTTCTTTTTCTCTTTTTCTTTTTTCTTCTTTTCCTTTTCCTTTTCCTTTTTCTTTTTCTTTTTCTTTTTCTTTTTCTTTTTCTTTTTCTTTTTCTTTTTCTTTTTCTTTT
>WTSP01002162.1:25732-44769 GCA_025331215.1 Actenoides lindsayi
TTCTTTTTCTTTTTCTTTTTCTTTTTCTTTTTCTTTTTCTTTTTCTTTTTCTTTTTCTTTTTCTTTTTCTTTTTCTTCTTTTCCTTCTCCTTCCTCCTCCTCTCCTCTCTTCTCCTCTCCTTCTCTGAGAAACAGAAAGTATCAGCTTTAGCAATTTTAAATTTGAATGTTTCCATTGAGACTTCTTCTCTACTAGCCACCTTCTCAACTGTCCTTCAGTCTGCTCAGCAGATGTGTTACTCCTGACACTTCACCATTCCTCCCTCCCTCCCTCCCTCTTACAGAGCAGATCCTCCTGCAGCCTGGGCAGAATGGGCCACTATGAACAAAGCCATGTTTCTCACCCAGTGCTCCAAATCTGTCACTGTTCTTCTCAAATCCTACTGCAACACCCACACCCCATCCTTTGATAGATATTACTCCAAACCCTGTTCCTGGTGCCCCTTGAAGAGTCATCACCAACAAATCATTTTATGACCTTTTCACAATTCTCCTTCATTTTACACTATAGCTGTTTTTAAACTCTACCTACTTACATCCTGTGCTGTGTTTATGACTAGCAGTAGGTTGTCTAAACATAGTTGTAGAGTGTCCCACCTGGCACTGAGCTATACCGTAATGGGTCATACCAGCAAGCTCTATGCAGCTGTCTTGAATAGAGTTAGATGTCTAAAATGACTCTAGATGTTTGTGTTTGGTCAACTGGTACTACCCCATGTGATTAAACAGTAGCTGCCTTTGGTGACTGAAAACCTGCACTGTATGGCCATCTCTCAGGAACCTGCAGCTCCTTGCAGTGCTCATAATGATCTTCAGAGCACCCAAACTTAAACTGCCTGAATAGCTCATTTCATCAGACAACATCAGGGCTCTTCAAGAAAAGTCTCCTTGATCAGGTGATGATCATAAAAACTTGTCAGTGGGAATCAGAGAAATGGCTAGGCTTCCCAGAGGAACAGATTGAGTGTGACTGACCTAACTGCCTCCATGTGTCCCATCAGCCCCTGAAATTATGCCCTGCAACAATGTTTGCTTTCCTGATAGGTCTGCACTTGGCACACTCATTCCCCTTTTGGATCCAAAATTCCTTTGTAGTACTCCCCAGATGTCTCCTCATGCCCTCACCTGAAGAAAGGCTTGTGCCCACATTCTCCAGTGGGTGGAGGACTTATGCCTGTGCTCAAAATACTATTTACATTGCCACTTGCTGTTTTCAGTGCCTCTAATGTCTGTCCATGAGGCTTCATTCGTACATAGAGTACACAGGATGCAGAGCAGGCATACAGGTGTGTGGAATAAATTCCACTGCTTGTGCTATTCTACTTCTGAAGATTAAAATGCATTAAATTAATGAGGAATGTCATCAAGTCCTAGCAAGTGAATAAACTCACAGATTTGCGGCTATAAGGCTGTGGTGTTGACTAGAAGGCTACTGGTTTTCCATGCCTGCTGGTTTTGAACAGGTATTAGAAAATTTGGAAACTCTGAATTTGGAGTTTGGTTTTGAAAGTTGAGCTGATTCAGAGATTAAGAAGCACTAGTGCAGCTTTTGTAACCATTATCTCATGATTTAAATGTTCCTTGTTTTACATTAGCTAATGATTTAAGTGCCATTAGATATATTTGTATGACATTCAATATGAAATAATCAACCAGCTTAGTGTAACATTGGTCCCATCAATCAAACTCCCTACTTCTCCCACAGCATTGTTAATGAAATGTTGGTAAGAAAACCCACAGATCTGAGTATGGCATTAGAATTAAAGGGGTGAAAGGTGACATTTCATTATTCATTTTTTTTGTCTTGGAGTCCCATTTCATTTCAACAAAGAGTCTGGAAGGGACTTTTGCTCAAAAAATGTTACGACTCCTATGATATCTGTACTAGCTATTATTTTTGTTTAAGCTTATTCGCAACATTCAATGGACAAGAAAGGTATCATCTCTTAAAAATATACCTGATGCTGGAACTTGACATGGTTCCTTTGAGGGAGGATTCTGTCAGGTCTTTGTGGTGAGATGTGTGCCAGCTTGAAAAGTAGTAGTTTTACTAATAAACTCCGTTGTTACAGTGGAACCAAATACGGATGTTGTTCCTTGTGGTTTTACCTGACTGATTTGTAGCTGAGGGTGAAAATGTGTGGATATGAAGACAAAATGTTGTCACATGCAGGACCAGAGAGCTGCTCCCAGGCCTTTTGGGGGAGTCCTTGTTCGATAACATGCCAGTAAATGAAAAACAAACCCAACATCATTGCACACTCACATAACAGGGGGCTGAAGAAGGTGAAAGTGAGCAGCATGACAGGGACTTAGATCATTGAGTCACTTTTCTCTCCAACAGCTGAAGCCTCCAGAAGAACAGAGGAGATTCGCTAAAGTGGGAACTGATCAGGACATAAGGAGAGGCCTTTGGAGGAGGACAGAAAGAGAAGCCAGGGTGGAGGGAGGCCCACAGCGGTCCAAGGGGCAGTTGGGCAAGAAGATGACCGTGTTTGATTTGTGGAGTTACGTTTTGTAAAATTAATAACAAAGGCAAACCCCAGGAGAGGCACAATGTTGGAAAGCAAGCCTGTCTGCACATCTTCTGTTCAAAGCAGAGCAGGGACCCCAGAAGCTTGGAGAGCCACTTTTCTTTGAAGCAATTTTTGAGGTGAAAAATTCAGCCCTTTATGCAATCAGCTAAAGCTTGTCTAATTCCCCTTTAATTTGGGAGTTCACAGAAAATTCTCAGTGTTTTTGCAGGTAACTGGCAAGCTCTTTGACATTCTTTAATGAGCTCTTTTCTTTTGCTGAAAGATCAGGATTGAATCATTGTTAATATACACTGAAGAGGGACATTATTTCAGAGGAAAATACTATAATTAACCTATTATAATTATCACCTAAAATATACAAACCCTCACCTGAGACTGGGTTCTTCTAAGACTTTTCCAGGTTATCATGAAGTCTTATTCAATCGGGCACAAGCTCGGTTCAAACACCGTGCAAAAAGCTGAAGTCTCTGCTCTACTGCCATTGTCCCGATACTGTGCCAGGGCACAGGTGACTTCAGACAGCCAGCTGTAGTAGAAAGGCTTGAGATTGATGATTTTCTCCTCTCTGAAGATTTGTGTGGTATTAAACAGGCAAAAAATGCCTCTTTCTGCTTGTGAAGAAGAGGGACACTATAATAGGTTCAGACTTTTTTGTGGAAGAGTCGAAACGTGGCACCAAATTCTGAAAAGGGTTTAATTAACAGCTTGGCTTTGCCAGACTTTTCTAGTGAAGGACTAACTTAGCTTATGGACTATAACTCCAAAAAAGAACTATTGATATGTTAATTGTATATGATTATGAATGGTTATTTATGGCATTGGATCTCTCTGCTAAACCAATTATGCTCTATTTGTGAGATTTGTATTATACTGCCTCCATGGTATTTAATTAAACTTTTATTTCTTTTCTTTCTTTTTGTTTCTTTTTCTTCCCCCCCACCCCTTTTTTTTTTTTTTCTTATTTTTCATCCTTAAACGTATGATAAACTACACTAGTCACTCAGTGGTTAAAGCTGAAATCAGCTCTTCATTTGATTGCCCTCACACACACCCTACTTGGTTTGTGCTGCCCAGAAAATCTTAGCTGTGCCCCCTTAAATGTTAACTCACCAACTCACCAGCTCAAGCCCAATGAATTTTTATAATGGTATTTTACATATTTCTAGAACTAGATGGATCAGTCACTCCGACTCTATGGTAAAAACCATCTTCTTTATTTTAATGTATGTTTAAATATATTTATATAAACATAAAGGGGATGTTTAAAAACAGCATAATGGCACAGCATGCTATAATCTGAGTGTTTCTTTTGGTCTCCTTCTGCTGGTTAATAAACAGCGTATAAAGTCAACTGCATAACCAATGCTGTAATTCAGAACATATCAAAAGGTTTGCGTGGGTGAGGTAAATTGGGCTGATAGTGAGTCAGGAGCTGGCTGGATCCCTCATTTGTTCATTCAGAGAATTTTTAATGTAGAACTAATTTTCAAGTAGTTGAATTTTTGTAAAGAAAATGAAATCCTTAAGGGGGCAATTTAGCTGGAATCCTCTGAAACACAGTTCAACATGGCTTGCCTTTTCACAGCTGTTTCATGTGGAAAAGGATCTTAGGTTTTCATTCCCTCGACACCTGCTTTCTCTTTCTTTTCTGTAAGTGTATTACAGTGCACCTATTGAAATTGCTGATAGGGGTTAGTGGAGAAGGGGGTTAAATCACGATATGGGATATACTTCTTTGTTACTTGAAACTTACTTTGCCTCCTACTCACAGCGTCAGTGCCAAAAATGTTGGTCTGGGGCTCTCTGTCATTGAAGAGTCCAAAAGTGGGAGTAAAGAGATACATATTCATGCTCCCTGCAGCCCCTCGTGTTCACTGGGTGCTGTATTACTGGGGCAGGGTGCTGAGAAATCAAGAGTACAGAACCTGACCTTCTGGTCCATATATACGCACACTCATATACTTGTGTGTGTGTGTGTATATATATGCGTATATATATAACTTCTCCATCCCAGCTCAGGCAGTGGCAAACAGCATAGAGCCAGTTCTTCAGTTTCAGAACATAATAATATCCTCTTCTGGCCACAATGCTATTCATCACAGCCTTTTGCCAAATAACAGGCCTAAGTGGCCTGGAGGTCTTTCTGTGGACACTATTCCAGATTCAGTTTCCCAAAGAACATTTTGAAACATGCCAGTCCTAAAATATTTTCAGTCTTACTCAGAAAAACTCTCACTAACAAAATTCACCTCTCGGGCCTCTGTTCTCTAAGAACCGAAGTCCCTTCTGTCTCAGCTGTAGTCTTGACAGAAAGGAGCTTTAGCATCTTGCTTGCATATTAAGTGTACAATTTAAAGGGTTAAAAACACAAATCCGGAACAATTTGAAGCTATTCTCTCTGTGTGATCATGGAGATGGGAGAACATAGTTGGAATAATTGTATCAGAAGGGAATCTATTTAATTACATTCCTTCTACTGTTACACATTAGCAAATAAAGTAGGACCACTGCAAGAACATTTATTTAGCCTGGTTGTTGGGGCAAGCACAGAAGTGCTTATCATCATGACATTACTAAGGGAGTCATTACTAGAATCTTTTTTGAGATAGATGAAGAAAAAAACTGTAGCTCTTATTTCAATTGGGACAATTTGCAAATACTCAGATCTTCTATTGTTTGAAGGGTTTATTTTACGACACGGAACCTATAGTTACTGCACCCCAAAAGTTCTTTTTTTTGTGATTAGCTGAAGCACAGACAAATCATGAAAAGACAATTGTACACTTTCTTGTGTTGCTTTATGGGCTTTAAGTGCCTACAAAAAAGGATTCCTTATGCTTTAATTTCTCTTTATTTTTTTGACTGTAAAGACCCATGGGGTAAATGCCAGTCCCACAATCCTGCAGTTATATGGTTACTGTCAGCCTGCTCAAATGATGCTTCCTGTTCATTAGGCGTCCTTTCATCTGACAACAATGTACTGGCTTTGCTGCAATTCTTAGTCAACGCCCATCTCTTCAATAGCCTGTGAATAGTATTAAATAGTGTTTATGCTAGCTATTGTTGCCTTTTGTGTGGTTTGTCTAATTCACAGAGAAAAGTCTGCTTTTGTGGTCTAAGACTGGCTACGTCATGGCACGCCATGTGCCTTCTGATGGGATCCATTCCTGCTGAGTGATAACATTACAGGCCTGAACTCCTTTGCAATACAATCCAGCATTCTTAACACAGTCAATACACTCACAGGCAATCTAGTTTACTCTTTATATTAAGAGGTTTAGGGAGACAAAGCTCATCTAAATACCTGCTCATGAAACAAGTAAGATGAATTCAACCGATTTGAGAATTACTCCCCAGCTCCCACACAACCACACAATGAGCACCAGAAATCAAAAAAGAAATAAAATACTGAAGCTGTGCAAGAAATGCCCAAATATTCCAGGTAGAGTCATTCTGCATACACATACACACACAGAGCACATTTTAGCAAACAAGGTGGCATTATTGTTCCTAGTTATTGTTCAGGATGAGGCTTAATACTAGAGTCAAAGCGACTGCTTTTCTTTGCTTAAACTACTCACAAAAGAGAAAGGATATTGTACGGATGATTACATTATCCCCGTAGCTCAGGAGCCTTTGCAGGGCAGGTATGTTGCTGTGCCTTGAAAGGGCTTTTGATGTAAGCAGATCATTAGAGGCTCAGTGTGTAACTGATCCTTAGCTGTCTCTGGCTTTTGGTATATATGGGTTATTCTTGTCTAACCGTATGCTCCCTGTTCTAGGTATCTACAAATCTTATTGTTCCCCTTCCCTCTCTCCCTCAATCCCTCCTGCCAACCTCGTTACTGCACAGCTAAAGTTGGTTTCCAGCTTTGCCTTGGGAAACAGAATGCAAATGCAACTGGAAAGTGAGGCTTTACGCTGCTAAATAGCACCATTTGTTTGTCCCAAGAGTTGTTATCCTCCATGCGTCACCCTTTGAATAAGATCAAGAGTAGCTTCTAAAAAATATGGCAATGAAAAGAATGCACACAAATAGTAATTATTACTCTGTAGCTGCTCAAGCTATAATACCCTCCATGGCCAGAAGCAAGCAGGCAGGCAGGGGACAGGGCGGGGCTGGGAGTAGGTGGAGGCTGAACTTTGTTCTCTGTGCATCATAGGAGAGCACTGCAGATTGCCCTCCTGATCAGCATAACAAGGAAGGTCTATCATACCTGCTCTTCTCTGAGGTATTATGGGCCAGATTCACAAAGGCATTTAGGACTGGAAAGCTCCTGGCAAACAAGAGGTGCTGGGGTGAACACCCACAGACAGCTTGAAGATAGACTTCTCCACCTGAAGAGGCCACCCCTTAATGACAATTGGAAGAGACTGCTTACTTCGTTCTAGTGTTCACCTCTGACATTGGTCTGTTGAAGTACACCCTACAAGTGCTTATTACTTTCCACTACTAGTAGAGAGTGGAATAACAAGCCAAGAAGTGGACACTGTACACAGCTACCTGAAATGTGGAAAGATGAATCTCACCTACACACACTTCAGTGCCTGTGTGGATCTGGACCTCCAGGTTCTGCTCACCTCCTGGGCCTTGTAGCTAAAAGCTGCTCTTTCCACATAGATAGCATAGAAAAGGTATGAAGTCCTTATTAATTCTCTCTCTATTTTTTAAAGCTTCTGAGTGCCTTCAAGCTACACAGAAGTCAGTCATTCTTTCCATCTTAGAGTGAAAAATGAATAAAAAAATCTGTCTGTCATAACAACATGAAAGCATTTCCTGAATTACAGCCCTGACTTCTGAATGAGGGTATTTGCCTGAAATAAGTTAGTACAAGTGGAAAAGCACATTGCCAAAAAGAAAGGAGAAACCTGGCAGTCTAGAGCAGTTGCTAGATAAGAGCTTTTCCCCTGTATTCAGATCACCTTCCTATGGAAACAAGTTGAGCAAATGTTCACCCAGAGTCAGTCAATGAAAGGGAGCCTATGCCCTGCACAAATGTGTTCCCTTATTTCGCTCCTGTGAATGAATGAGGTGGGCTTTGACCAACGCTTTCAGCAGAAGGCATTGGAAATGAACTAGGGCTGTCAGGAAAGCTCATTGATTTTGCAGGACCCATCCAAGTTGTACATTATAGTTTGGAAGAAGAGCACTCCCTTTTCAAAAGATAATTTTTCAATGTACTGCCCATGTTTGTGCTTTTGTGCAAGCAATAATGGTTTCATAAATGTTTTATGTGATCAGCATTTAGCAATACCCGGGAAGTTGGCAATTCTGACTAGATTTTAGAGATACCAACTTTTTTTTCGCCATTAATACTTTTTTTTCCCCTTCTGTTTATGTTCACAGATTGATTTCCAATAGTTAAATTTTAAACAATAAAGACAACCTTAGTTTTCAAGTCTGCAAATAGGACAGACAATGTATGCAACCTCCTCATTGATTGACTCTTCTGTTTTTATAGATTCACCCTCTTGAAAGAGTCATTAAACACCAGAGAAAATGATTTGTTGCCATTGATTACATGACATACTGTTCTGACATACACAGTTTTTATATCTAGGTTATTAATTATGTTGTTAATGTAATTTGCAGACCATGACATAAATCATTCAGCTTCTGACTGGATATTACTGGATAAGTTGCATATATAAATACATCTTTGGGTGTGAAAGGAACTGTTACGAAGAATAATAGATTAGAAGGCTACTGGTTTGCCTTATAAATCATTATGAGCTAAGGAAAACTTCCTCTGCCTATTTATTCTATTATCTTGGAAACACTGAGTTTCTCAACATCTCTGTCGTTTATGTGCTACAGTGATACACATAATCACTTCATTTCAATACAGAGGAAAGTCTTGCAATTGTTCTGTTCCTGCTCTATCCTCATTCTCTCAAGAATTTCACGGTTTAAGGCTAATAAGCTACAGGACATAGAAAGCTAAGCTTAATTTGGGTCTTCGCAAAGGCTTCACTGAATGTTTTTTCCCCCTCTTCTGGTGGCGGATACTTTGTGCTAGCTTAATTCTCTGTAACTTTCTTTTCCCAACAATGATTGCCAAGAAATTAATTATGACAGCCGGTGTCGTAAATGCATACCGAGCAAGTCTGCTGCTGCTAGTGACAGAGCCATGCTCTTCAAAGTAAAGGTCTCTGCATTTGTACCAGCAAATTGTTTTTTAAAGTTCGCCCTGTTTTGTACTTCATTTCAACAGGTCTAGCTCTTTCCTTAGTTTCAGAAGGGTTTAACAGCAACTATTCAGCAGTTACCCTGGGAGCACACTGCAGATTATGCATGCTTGCCTGACATTTGACAGATGCCCTTAAAAGGCTGGGTTTCCTTTTCATAGAGGCCAGGGAGTTGAGGAGGGTGGAGGGCTAGAAACATTTCTGAAGTGAGTGACATATGTTTAAATGTCAAGGTGGTCTTACTGAATCACTAAGCACAACCCTTGTACATCGAAACAGAGACTATGTGGGAAATGTCCTTTTTAGTTATAGCTACGAATTCACATCTTTTAATAGTCTTGAACCCAGAGATGACATAGTTCTTCATTTGGAGGGGGAGCTGAATGCTGAAGGTTAAATCTTGTTGTTAGTATATGCTAAGACTCCTTTGAAAGTCTCTCCACATGCGAATAGTGAATAAAACATGTTTTTTACCAGGTACTGCTGAAAGTGTGAAACTTAAGGAGGTAAACTTTCTCCCCTCCCTGCTCAGCTCCATCCACATGGAGGTTGACGTTGTGTGTTGGCACAGTAACAATGAGCAGAGCCACAACTGCAGCTAGGATATGGGATGAGTGTAAGAAGGACAAGTATTCATGAAACCTCTTAAAAAAATGGAAAACTGCAACATGAGGTGAGCCCAAACCCCTTTGTTATTTGCTTTAGCAGCTTCCTTGGTTTAGGAAATGTTCAGCATCTCAGTAACAGGGCTTGATACATAGTACTTCAACATCATGGTCAAAATGTTTTAGAGCGTCAGCATCACAGTAATTCCCAAATTAAAACAGCGAGGTGGCCTTGAAGAAGGGAGGTACTCCTGGTTTCACAGCTTGACGTACCTCCAGCAGGAGTCCTGCCTGCAGAAGGAGCCAAGCACACGCTCACCTCTTCCCCTTCCTTTGCCCTGGGGCCCACCAAAAGGAAAGTCATGTGTTCAAACTACGTACAAGTCTTTGGTCAAATATACCTTCAAATCCTCAGTGTGGATGACTGAGAAAATGAGGTCAGGAGCAAGTTTTTATGTGTTCCAACAGGTAAAATGTGGAGACCCTGAAAGTTAGTAGGTTGCTTTGGAAAATGGCTGGCTCAAATGTAACCATTATTGGGTCTCCAGATCCCTTTTAAAACCAACATAAGAATTCCTGTCATCAATGTGGAGGCAGGTTTGAACCCCTCCAGCAGACATTATGTCTCTTTTTAATTAATCCATTACTTTGGGGTATTGTATATGAATTTCATGCTCATATGGAACTAGAAGTACCAGTCAGAGTAAGGAATGGTCCAGGGATCCCGTGCTCAAGGTTCAGTGCCCAGCAGTCCTTATCAATCTCAGATCTGATTTGTCCTGAGAAGATGTTGCCAATTATGTCATGATAGCTGGAGATAGATAGATAGATAGATAGATAGATAGATAGATAGATAGATAGATAATCTCCCTCCTTGGGAGGAAAAAAAATGACCACCGTCATTTTGACTTGTCATCTAAATTGAATTTGAACTCAGTTCTCTAGAGAAACATGTCCACTGCATTAAACAACTGGGGGAATTAATGCTCTCATTGATCCTGCTTATCATTACAGATGTGCGTGCTCACATCTGCATCAGCCTTCTCCATCTTAGGGAGTCAAACTATAGCCCTGAAGGGGCAAAGTGTGTTGGTCTTTCCAGCTGTGCAAAACAGTGCCAGCCCTGCTGCTGGTCTCACAGTGCCTCTGGGTTCATACTGACATGAGTAAGTGGAAGCAGAGGTTGGGTGACAGATGAGATGTGGAGTCAATTTCCCCTTATTAGCTTCAGAGCCTCCTCTTAAACACAATTAGAAAGAGGAAAATGAAAACAACCGTGTCAGTTAATGTTGATGAACAAGTTTAAAATTGAAGTTTATGCTATAAAATATGTATCAGCAAATTTGTGGCTTGCTATACATTTCTATGACACAATTTTTCTAAGAAGAGTGTCTATAATACAGAAATAGTTCCTATCTATCAGATGGTAACTGCAAGTTTTGCAAGGGCCACAGCTATAGTATAGTAAAAGATACAGGCAAACATTCATTGCTTGCATCTGGACTTCCCCACTCAGACACCCTGGAATAAAGGCCCTTAACTGATATATGTTGCATCTACTCCCAGAAGAGATTTTTTATTTTTTTTTCTGGAAAGTTTGGAAAGATCATTTGAAGATAGAGGACACAAAACTTCAGGGAGATCACATTTTTATTCATGATGCTTTGAAATTTTAGAAGGTATTTTAAAAGGTCTGTATGATTATCCAGCCAATAATTTATATATATTTGTAAAAGATTTAGCTGCTAAAGACTAATTTTTTTCTGTTTTGCTTTGTTCCCCTTATAGTAGATTTTTTTTTTTAAAGAGGATTAAAATAGACATTGATTAAAATGTATGAAAAAATTTGTTCCAGAAAACCGAGAGCAACTGTATCAATTTATACACACAAATTGACTTTCTGACTGATAAGGAGGGCAGGAGATAGACGGGCAAGGAGGAAGGAACAGCATCCTAGGAGTGATGACAAAAGGTGCTGGAAGGATCCCAGATTATCACCACAATGTAGGAAGGGGGTGGAAGACAGCATGCAAATGTCCTTTCCTGTGTGCAGCTTGTGTGAGGGCCCTGATGGATGTGGGGAATAAGGCTAAGAAAACATAATACTGACAAGCTGTAAAAGGCAGAGGTAGGTCATCAAAAAAGCCCAGGAGACTGAGGAAGAGAGACGGTATCATTTAAGTCTATCTTAAAACGGGTTGTTTATTCCTTTTCTGTCTCCTTATTAGATGATTTCAGATCTTCACTCTGAGGCTGAAAAACGTACTTTGAATGTTCAGGGAAAATATCTATTCACAGGCTATTTACTAATCCACCTTGAATTATAGCTAAGAAATTAAATCAACCTGCAAACCTTCTGTAGCCTTCTCTTCTTCCTTCACCACGCACTTCTCACTGAGGAAGTGGCAAGGCAAACATAGTGTTGTCTGTTAATAAAATGCACATAGATAAAAGACATAAAATTAACATATCACAGGATTATAAAATCACAAATTCTATTCAGTCTTCTGTTCCAGTAGCCTCTCTGTCAGTTATTAATTTGACCTTTGCAAATACTCTTTGCAGTACATCACATGGTTATAAATCAGTGATGCCTTCAAAACTGCACACAAATCTCCAAAACACTAAAACAGCTTTATAGTGGAAAGCCAAACATTCAACTGCTGGTAATGTGATTTCAAGTACATTGGTCTACATAGGCTTAGAAAGTCTAGTTTTTGGCTAAAGTTGCATGGCAAGCCTGGAGTGCAGCTGGAGAAGGACCCATTTTACATGATCTAACTCATGTTCCCTAACTCTAGAGACACCCTCTACTTTCTTGTCACTCATTGACAAGTTCCCTTGCATTCCTGATTTATTACCTCAAACTTGTCAGTGATAGCATTTGTAAATTTTAGGTGTTTAAAATTGCAAGTCAGAAAAGGGGATAGGGGATATGTTTAAGAACTCTGTATCTCACTGTCTCTAGACTTCTCTATCTGCAAAGCAGACCATTAATATTTTAGCTAAAAGAGTAACTGGCAGAAGTAAGATTTGCTTTTCTTCATCACCCATACATGCAGAAAGAAGAAAAAACTCCAGCTGCTAGTAATTTATGCCATCTATTACCTGCCAGGCCATGGAGGAGCTCTGCAAACATGACCTGTGGGTGCTATTTGTGGTTCTGAGGTTGGGTTCAGTCCAGGGGATAGAGACAAAACTGATGTTCATTTGGCATGCCTGTGTTGAAAAGAAGTGATGTGTCACGGGTGACTCTTGGGTATGTCAAAACAGAGACAAAATTGTAGTTTCTATTCCTTGTGTTCTGATGTCAATCAGTACACGAACACTACCGACAGCTTACTGGAGTTTAACCCTTTGCTGCCTCTCACACGAGCCACCATAAATGACGTATGGGATGTACTCTCAGCCCAGAGTGGGACTAGGTACGGTGCTCCTGTGAAAACCTCAGTGAAAGCAAACTGCTTCAAAAGCAGCTTGTTAAGCCCTTGTAAACTGATCCCATTCCACTATCTGCCCTTAGTGCTGCCCTCAGATGGCCCTTTACTGCACAAGAGAAATCTCCATCAAGTCCCTAGTATCCATACAATGAAAGCAAAAGGCAGCTTCGCTTTTCACCTTGCAAATCTCTCCAGGCATAGGCATCATCCTTTTTTTTTTTGCATTTTGCCTAAATCCAAGGACCTGGCATATTTAGGCACCTAAAGTTGTAGATAGGTGTCTGCAGGCACCGCTGGGCTTCTCCAGATCTGCCCAGAGGCTTTCTGCATAGACGTTGTTACCAGTTTTCTGAACTGCATCCCTCTTTGCCAGCACATTAGCCCATTCATCTCCCTCTAAAAAATGTTGCAAAGCAGTTAACAGCTCTGTGAGGAACTGTTGACATCACTAATGTTTACGGATTAGAAAATGTTAGTTCCGTGCAAATTACACTTAATTGCTGTTGTAGGATAATAATTATTTTTCATTAATAGAGTCCTAAATCTTTGAAAGCCTTAAACACTGTATATCTCATTGTGTTACACAGTATAAAACCAGTGAAACCCTTTCATTAATTCATTAATGATTAGTTGGAAAAGCAATGTGACAGATTATTATACATGCTACCAAGTACTATTAGTACACTGATATACACAGCTTAATTTAGAACTTTAATATTAGAATTTTAGTTCTTCAACCATGAAAATTGAGTATAAAATCACTATGAAGATAAATTTTCATTTGATACTTTTTCTTCAACTGCTTTTTCTACCATGCACCCCTTCCTTTTTACAATTCAAACAATTAGGAAAAAAAAAATTAAGTATGTCTTCAACATGGAGAACTAATTTTTCTTTTCTTTTTTTTTTTTTTTTTAAGATAGGTATCGTCTAGTTAATGGACTTCCAGTCAGGAAAAATGGCAAAATCAGCAGTGCTGCACCTTTTGAAAGTGGTGAAACCTTTCCAACCAGTTGAGAGACCAGGAAGAACCCCTTAAGCAACTAAATCAAGCACGGACTTCTGGATTTCTACACTCTCGCAGTGCACAAATGCCAGTAAAATCAGCTCAAAAGGTTCGTGAAAGGAAGTTAATGAACATCATCTTATTAGAAAGAGAGAATGAGAAAGAGAGAGTGTGTGTCTCTGGGTCTCTGCACACTTCTGCCTCAGGTGGATACTAGAGGGTTCACCCAGCATATAACATGTGCTAATACAGCAGTTTGGATGGGTCAGGCAAATTGCACCCTAAAAGCCCCTTTATCATCCCCATGAGTCCACCCCACAGATCTCCACCTCAGGCACAGACAGCTGCTTGTTTGGGTAGGAAAGCTGGAACCATGTGCTGGTGGTGAGCACTCCCTGAGCCAGGCTCTGCTCTGTCACCCCCGTTTACATGACCAGACAGTTCAGCTCACTGAACAGGCATTATCACTACATATGAATAGTAGATGACTGCAGAAAACGGTGCACATAGTTCTGCCTGAATATACTCTTGCAGCAAATCAAGCCAAGATTAAATGCACATGCATTGTTACTTTATTTCTGTGAACTCCACATAAAATCTGGAATCTTTAAATGAAGGCTCTGAAAATGTCTGTTGGCAAAGACGTTTTGCAGGACATTCTGCAATAACTTCTGTTTGGTGGACAGGATCCTTTTTCTACTCTTCAAATGGAAGGGGAAATACACAGATCAACTCCTCTGCTTAAATAGAATATTATAGGAAAATGAACTGGAACAACCCATGGAGGATACCTGTCAGCCACCAGACATTTTCATCCATTCCTATCCCTGCATGGTGCTGGGTGGTCTTTGGTCATTAAATTTATCCCTACACTAAATAGAGAGCTACAACTTTCCAGGAAAACTTTGTCAAAATATAGGCTTTCCATTCTGCAAGAAATTCCAACCTTTTGAAACGTGCTTTGGTCACAATACAGTATCAAGCCATGGAGCTATTATTACACCTGTTAGGTCAAATTAAAAACAAACAAACAAACCAAAACAAAAACTTTTAAAAATATATTGTAAGAATTTATTCAAATATTTGTTAATGTTCTATTCAAATTTTTTATGCCAAATTTTAATACAGGAAAGCACTTTAAAAAAATTAAATCAGAATTTGGTAACTTAAACAAGTTGATGTCAAATTTTCAACCCTTTCACACAGAAAATGCTGTTGATGTGTGCCTGAAAAAAATCTGAAATTTCCTTGAGTCTACTGTCCAGTAAAAAGGTCTCCCATCAGAAATGTTTTGTATTCATGTAGTTATTCAGAGCAAGCAATTTCACATACTCTAACGAGCTGTATGTGAAGACAGAAGACATGCAACTTAACCAACAAACAATACTTTTTCTCCACCCCATACTCAACAAAATGCAAAATAAAATCCATTATTTGCTTCATTTGCGTCTTTTGGGGACAGCAGTGTATGGTAAACATTATTAGTGCTTTACATTGACATCTGTCTGTGGAAGAAGAACTCAAAAGTTAATTTTACCGCAGGGTGTAAATTATCACTGACCTTCTGAAAAGAGAGGCCCAGACTGTGGCTGGGAACACCAGGAGTGGGGATGTCCCTGCAGGCCAGTCAGTCTTTGAGAATCCTTTTTAATGTTCATTGTAAATCCTGAAGATGTACAGAAAACTTCAATCTCTGTGATGCTTTCTAAACCACAGGAATATATTTAACACATTAATAAAGGGAAAAAAAGCCAAACAATCCCCAGGAACAACCCAGTTCCTGTCATCTCGCTTGATTTTTCACTTTGTAGACTTCTTTATGGATTAAAAAACTTTTTTTTCTTCTTCTTCTTGTAAAGAGTGTTCATTGAAGCTTGGCCAATAGATGGTATCACCCTTTCCAAAGTCTATGCTATGGGAGGCCTATGGAAGCATATCTGCTCAAGGCATTCATGCAAATTATTACTTACTGCCCTATATGCTCATAAATTAATAGCTTCTCTGTGGATGAAAAACAGAAATTAGACAACCATTAAGGTTGAACAATGTATAAAGAATATTAAATATTAATATATGAAATGAAAAAATATTGCAAGAGATATGAATAGATATGCCAGGAGCATAACAAGCCAAACCTAGGAATGTAAATAATAAAAACATGTTTTCAGCTAGATATTCTGGATGGTTTAGTATTCAAATTAAAGTTTGTTTTCCCATTCAATAAAAACAAAACAAAAAGTTATTTACTGTTGTTGCCTTATTTGCATGAGAGTTCATTTTCCTCCTGTGTACAGAAACAAATCTTTAAGTGGAGGCGAATCAGGATGGAAAGGCCACTTTCTCATCAGTGTGTTTTTCAAGGAGCATTTCACTGAGGTGTGGATGGCAGTTCTGCAAGTTCAAGAGCAAGAATACCCCTTACAATTTTAAGTGTCATTTGAATGAATAATTGCGAAGCTAGCTTGTGCATTTTAATGACTTGTGTCGGCAGCAACTATAAAATTGAAATGGAAATTGGATGAAGAGTTTACTTAATAGTAGGATAAGGTTGCTTGTTGCTAAAGTATTGCGGCTGACTGCATGTGTCACTTGTCTCTGGCAATGATGACTCTTGCTAGAGCCCTATCAGAGATACAGGATGCGTCATTTCACATGGTGCAGCAGTCATAAAAAACAGTGTTAAAAAGACTCGATTTCTTTATGGATCCAAGTCCATTTTTGAAATCAGTTACACTCTGGTCAACTTCATCTTATTTCTGCTAATTCTGAATTATATACTACTGTTCTGTGTCCCCATGAGAATTATTGCAAAGGCCTCTGTATGGATGTTGACCTTGACCGTAGATTGCTTCAGGCAGACCAGTCCTTGATTCAGCCACCTATTAAGTCTCTAGAAGTGACAAGTGCACCTATTAGAAATACACATTGAGTGAAATACTGGGTGGAGCACACCCTCGCTCCCATAGACTCAATTTTACACAGTTTCATTTAGCCATTATGTTGTTCATTTCCAAGAGCTCGGGCTGGACTGTACTGCAGGGTGCTTTCCAAGAACTCTATATCCACGCCTGCCTAAACCCTCTGTGTGAATCCTTCCTGGATACAACAGAACCTCTCTTTGAAATTGTGTACATATATTTGTACGGTTAAGGTACTGATTCTGGGCTGTTCCCATGGCTCTTTTGTGGGATTTGTAGGAATGAGAAAACAGTAAGAAGGAATCTGGTATATTTGGAGTAGGCAGGAATTGTTTTTCAGCATAGTCCCAAAACAGTCTGATGAACATAGGTATCTGAGGATTTCAGATCCAGACACTTGGTTTAATCAGCACATGCGCACGCACACGCATGCACGCACACTCAAAACACACACTGGCACAGAAAATGATTAATTGCTAAAGCTCTTGATTAATATCTATCATGGAAAAATCCCAACATGCATCTTAGGAAGGAAAGCTCTTAGTTCTGCCTGCAGTTTGAAAAAACCTGAATCCTGACTACATTTCAATGCTTGTAGGAAAAATGTTTCCAAATGACTGCTGTGTTTTTATAAAACACAATAAGCACAGAAGGCAAGATACCAATCCTTCTAAAGGCATATGAGAGTAAACTTTAACTGTCATAGTGCTTGGGGCTGTGTCCAACGTCTAGAAAATCCAAAATAACATCGCGCAACTGTACTATCAGACATAAGGTCAATCAGGTTCAGCTCCAAAGGAGGTGGCATCTGTTACCTACCTCATGTTTTAGTAAATAGTCTGGTTTTTATGTGACAAGTGCAAACACAGATACAAATTAATGGGAAAAGAAAAGCCCCAATTGTCCATTTGTGTCACATTGCAAACTGCTGGGTGAAAAACAGCCCAGCATCATTTAATCATCCTGTTTTCCCTATCCTTTTTCACTCATTACATTCATTACTGGTCACAAAAGACTGCTCACAAAACAGCTAGTGATTTTAATTTAATGCATCCTTTCTAAAACCTGCAGGGAAATTAAAGGAGGGAGCAACCTGGAGAGGGCTGGGGAGCAGGAGGGGGAAATGGGGCTTGGCACATCTGAAGCTTTAAATGCTAATAGTCAAACATTTCCCAAATAGATCTGAGCTGACCCTAAACACATTGGGAGGGCTTAACTCATTAGTTTGCAAATTGAGTCAAATTGACACAAGGAGTTTCCTTGCAGTGCCTTTAAATCTCTGATGGAGGCTGGTGAGTGACCTCTCAATCTGACAGGCCAACAGTTGCCAAACCATCTCAATATCACAAAATCCAATAAAACAAACTACACAGGCAGATCACCAGGGGCTGGTGAAGCTTTTTTCCCCCCACACATTATGCAAAAGGTTGTTGTCTCCACCTCCAACTAAATTTACAAGCATCATTGGTTTACAAAGGGATAACTAAGTAAGAGCGCAGTAACCAACAAATCCAATCAGGACAGGGTGTAATTTCTGGGAAGTATGAGAATATTTGTTTGGGGATGTAGAAAATCCATGGAGGGCATTGCTCTAGCAAACGGCACCCTTCCAAATTGTTCTATGAAAGCCAGTATGGGGACTTTGCTGGTAGATTTGCGTTTTCAAGTCCTGTTTCCTCATCTGCTGAAATCAATAGAAAGGCTCCCATCAACACTAGCAGGGTGAGAAGAGAGAAATATGCACCATGAGTGAGGCCAAAAGGGACTGACATGAGCACGACTTGGGGCAGGGTGCTCACTGCAGCCATAGGAATAGGATTTATCTCCTGTGCAAGGTGCTCACGTGGGGATGTCTGCCCAGAAGCTGGAGCTCCCTTGACCTCTCTGACCAGATCTCCAGCAGGTGCCATGGGAGCCTTGGCACCTGGCTCACCCCAGGCTCCCGCACGCTCATTTGCCTGAACCCAGACATCCTGGGTGTCAGCACACAGCTTTCTGCTTTGCCAGACCCTTTTGTGAGCTATGTGCCTCCTCTTGTAGAGGAGGGTGCTGCAATCACTAGCTGCCTGCTTCTGTATAGAAATGATGCAGGAAGAAAAGCCCCACTCCCACAGACGAGCTCCAGGAGACCTTGATGGCTCCATTGGGAAAAGCTCTTGGTGGCTGATTTTGACAGCAGGTTGTAAAGAATGCATCACAACTTCTACTTAGTTTTCAGAAATAGTATCCCAGTGACCGGGGCGGGGGGGGGGGGGGGGGGGGACAACACACAAAAAACAAAAAAACCCATTAAAAAACGTAGGAAGGATTGTTTGAAGATACAATTTAAAAAAGAGAATTTA
>WTSP01002162.1:44869-64349 GCA_025331215.1 Actenoides lindsayi
TCAACTAACGACACGACTTTGGTAATGTGGGGAGTCGATTGGTGAATAGTAGCAAAGTGACGTGGTATATAGGCAAGAGAACGAGCGCGCGCGGATGGTGGGTGGGGGGGAGGAGGGGGGGGGGGGGAACACACGACAAAACCAAAGAAACACTTTACAAAAGTCTGAAAGGATTGTTTGAATATGAGTTTAATAAGTCAGATTTGTCCAAAACATGCAGAGTAAAAGTCCTCTAACACACTACTGTATGCTTCTTCCTTAGGATGCAGTCCAAAGTGATGGTCTTGACTTGACTTCCAAGTCACTGGCCTTGAAAATCAGTCTCAGAGATTATTTTTCTCTTTTTCATATTCCAAGTGTGGTTCTGGTATTTTATTCAAGGCTCTCCAGAAGACTTCATCTGTGTTCTCACACCTTTTACTACCTTCTGCTGGAAATGTGTCTACTGTGATGCCCTAGTCATGTAACTCATGAGTTACCAGTTAAATGCTCCCTTGTAACCATAATCAAGGAATGAAGACAAACAGCCTTGGGAGACCAATTAAACCATGTGGTTCTTTTGACAGACCATATCCTAAGGTACAGCCTGTTGAACACAAAAGGGGAAAAAAATATGTCCTTCAGAAATATTTCTCTGCATCCTTGTGCTAAGGGTAAGGGAATTAATTAGTGCTAGCTAGCTAAAGTGTGAATGTGCCTCAAAGCTGTCTCACTTTAATTGCTCCTCTCCCTGCAGTAAATTCTCCCTTTTTAGGCTGGCTGTTTACCCTTCATTTACTTGTTGAGAAGGAAACTCTGTCTCATGTATCCCACAGTAAGAATTGATGCACAGGCAGTTATTGCAGGGCAGCTGACTTACACGAAGTTTATGCCTCTTCCTCCCTCACAGTAACTTGTTTCTGTGACTGTCTCGTAAACCTGGCAAATTAATGTAGCAACAAAAATAGGGGCAGTGAGCTAGGTCTAATAAGGGACTTTGGTGCTTCCGCACTGAACTTCCTGCCCAGAATGGAGCCCAAATCCCAGCTCAGGAATCCAAAATCTCAGTTTACTGTCGCCTTCTCGTCCAACAGAAGGTACCACAGTTTGTCCTGTTGGTAGCTCAGTCTTGCCTTGTGGGTGACCACAGATCACTCCTTCAGTGCTGTGACATGAACTGTGTTCCCCTTTAGATAGACTAGTTACCCAAGAGAATTACTCTGCAGTGCCACCTGGTTTTGTTATCCTGGCTGCAGCTCCTGTTTCCTCTAAAAATTAATTTTTATAAATAACTGGACACAATTTACCTTTGGGGGGGGGGGGAGGGAGGGAAAGCCATAGGAAATGAGATGATTAACATTTCAGCCTGCTCTGCCTCATCACTTGTTTGCTCTCTCCTTTGCCTTTTACTAATGGGTGTTATACTTCCCTTTATTCTCCTTTTATTTCTGTTGGGTTGCAGAACTTCTTTTGGTGACTATTTAGGTCCCGTGCTAATTGACATGCATTTTGTGTCTTAGCTTTTTTGATTCTATCTCTGTCATACAGCTCTCAGTTTGGTGGAAGAATTTTAACAGGGGGGTTTCCAAGAGATTTTGCTGCTTCTCCTGCCAATGCAGCAAGCCATTGTGTTGTAAACACATCCAGGGCTTCCTGATGATTGTGGGTTATTGTATTCTTCATACTAATTACCTTCTATAGGGAGAGAGTGTGCAGAAACATTGGGAGAATCTTGTCTTCTCTTCCTCCAGCTTTTTATTCCATTCTCACATCCTCTGCATCCAGCTTTTTTGCCACTCCTCAGCATCTCAGGCACTGCACGGACCTTTTTGTCTGCTGCTTCTTTTACAATGAATGTGGTGTCTGTTTTCTTAACCTCCCTTCCCTGCTGAAACACCTGAGGCCTCCCCTCCTGCTTGTTGCTCTTTTCTGCTCTGTTTCTTCTTCTCTGATGCCCATCTTGTAAAACAGCACCTGGTATAAACACATCATTTCAGGTGTGGTCTTACACTTTTCCAGTTGCTACTGGGCAAGAACTTTATTTCCAAGTTCAAAACTGCTGAACCCTCATCTTGGATCGTGTTAAACAGTTCATCAGCTCCAGTGGGAGCCTCAGTCTGGACATCCACGAAAAATCCTTTTGTCTGTGCAAGCACTTTCAGTCACCATTTGCTGCAACGAGGTACCCTTCGCACACAGTGATTTCTGATTTCTGTTTCAGACTCTAGGCATGTTAGGATAAGAACTATCCACCCGATCTTTCTGCAATAGCATCCCTTACATTATGGCTGCTGCCATAAGATATAATAATAACAACTGTTAAGCTGCTGAGTACCTGAACTAGAATTGCTGCCTTACTTGAGCGGCTCAGAGAATCTCTTGCAGTGTTTGAAAACCCACTTCTCCACAGGGATAAAATGAAACCTACAGAAGAAGCTTTTGTATGAGCTTTTAAAATTTTAGACCTTTGAGATAAATCAAGGGCCTAGCCCTGAACTCTCTTTCTGAGATAGCTCTCCATTAATATGACAAAAGTGTAACCTATACTAAGGACACTGTACGAAACACCATCCAGTTTTTAATGACTCCTTTAGCCCCTGGACACATTGCCCAGCAGCCAGGTACAGCAACATGCCTGAGTCATGGCCCAGTGCCATCGCAGGTGAGACCTCATCATTTGTCCCCATCCTACTCTCCTCCTTTCCCCCCCTCCAGCTCCAAGGAAGGGCCTCCAGGCCAATACAGCTGGGGTGAGTTGATACATGGAGCCTTTATCTAAAGGAGGATGAACACGAATGTCCCTGCTGCAGAGGACACTTTTGGCTCCCTAGACTGGATCACAGGTTCTGGGAGCATGCAGGTTTGGTTTCTACCTCACTGGAGAGAGGTCAGCTTCATCAAGCATTTGAATGGTGGGGTTTGGAGGTAAAATACCCTGCTGAATGGTGCCAGAGACACCGGATTTTTAATTGCTTTTACATGCAGGAGAGAGGAAATCGCAAATATAACATGCAAGAACACCTTCTGTATTTCATTATTTGTGGCAGGTATTTAAAAACCAACAAAACTAATAAATAAATAAATAAATATGTATATAAAAAAAAATCTGTACACGTTTAACATCTGTTATCTCCTTTCTAATCCTTTAAATCCCTTACTTTACTCCAAAGTTGTTTAAACTGTTATCAACCTCTTTTGAGGGCTCTACATCTTAATCACAACTATATGACAAATATTTGATGATACAGTATGCGTTTGGCAAATATTTAGGACTCAAATGATAATACCAGAGGTTTCATATGATTACAGAGACTAAGGGATTAGAAATTAGATTTAAATGGGACCAAGGGGCAAATTCAAAGACTTCAAACATCTTTTTAAAAAACAAGATGCCATGGTTTTAAAAAATATATAAAAAATCTAAAATTATTTTGCTGATGATCTCTCCTCAAGAAAAATTCTATCATTTCATCAAGCTTATTTATTTATTTAAACTGCCTTTGAAGCTCTTTTATTTCAAGGAAAAAAAAAAAATGAGTTCAACTGCATACATTACACAAGGGGAAAAATAACACCCATGTAAAACCTCAGTGGGAACTTTCTCTTTTTCTGTTTCATGAGGAGTAGGCATTTGCCCAGAGTTGCTTTTGAGTTTTTTGTTAAATTGATCTTCCAGGTAAATCATTCTGAGAGGCAATGAAGTGCTGAGAAATGACACATAATGACAAGGTCAGGGTTTGATTTCCACATTAAGGCAGTGATCTTGAGGAGCATCAGAGAAGCATCCACTTGGTGACTGGCTCTTGGCAGCAGCTAATCCCAGTAGAGGTCCACTGCTCAGTGCAGCTGCCCACACACAGAGGAGCAGTGCCATCCAAATTGTCCAGAATGTCCAACATGTCCCCACATGGCTGGCAGATGCACATCAGCAAGACCTGTGACAGGCTTGATCTTCTCTCAGCAGGGCTCACCAGACTAAGGTGCTATGCTCATGTGACCTTATCACTGCCATTTCCAGAACTGCTCTTCCTGGAGCTGGCTTGAACACCCCTGCACCATGCTGAAGAGTGCACTATGGACTCAGCAAACCAGGGAATCACTGTTCTGGGCTAGCACATCTCCTCCTCATCCCCCTTTTTTTCCAGGATGAGAGAAGGTTGGGTCTGAACTGGTGGGATGCTCATTGTCTCCAGGAGCTACTGAGCACATTAGGATCAGGTTCTGCGACAGTTTTAAACCTCCATTCACTACTTTTTAAAAATCCTGAGTTAGATGTTGGCTAGTTTTGTACCTAGAGGTAGCTTGCTAGAGGTTCAGAAGCTGTTCTGGCTGGTGCCAGAAGAAGGGAGGGGAAAGGAATGCACAGACCAGGGTGGGGAAGGAGGGAGGGGGGATCACCTTGTCCTGATCCAGCGTGCAGCAGCACCCTCTGAGGATGAGGGGTGCAAAACATCCTTCAGAAAATCTTTCACATTGTGGGTACTGGAGACTAAGAGAAGGAATTTTTCTTCTCACTGTATGTTTTATCCTCAAAGCAAGCCCACAACCACAGATAGCAAGCTGTGATGCAAGCTCCACTATTCCTCTCCAACAAAGGATCCCAAACAGGGAGAAAATGCCAGGAAAACCTGCTGAGATGTAGGAGCAGAGAGCACCACTGCTTTATTCTTTTGGGAGGAGGGTTAGCAGCTGAACAGGAGCAAAACCCTTGTCTTTAGGGACTTATGGACAGGATGTAGTGGGAGGCAGGAAGCCAAGACAGGAGGACTGATGCAGAAGATGTTAAGCATGTAGGTGATGTGGCAGGCCTCAGCACTGATGCCTACTCTTCCTCCTTGCTGCATGCTTCACTATGTTGCTATTAGCTCCAAAACTATCAGTCAGTGACTCACTCAGATCCCAGGCCCATCAGAAATCCTGTGGAAGAGGGAAGGGGATCCAAGGAGAGGGATTAGCATGCCAGGTGGTAGAGTATGTTTCCAGGTGGATTTCTACTTGGATTGGGACTAGAGGGGAGTATGGTCTGTGCTTTTGACCTATGTCTTCCTACCACACCCTTTTCCACCCTAAAAGCCTGGTAATGTAATCCTCACCTGAAGGGATTTATGTACTGGCTGGCTACTACTCACTAGGACTTTTAGTGTCTTTTTTTTTTCTGTTCTTTTTTGGCTTTGATCTCCCTACACAAAACCATGAACTGGAGAGTCATCATATAACACCAAGAACACAAGAACTACCATTGCCTGTAGATGAAATAGCGCTTAGTACAAGAGTGATCTGAAAGAGTGTATTTAAATTACATTTTATCAGCATTGAAACTTCTGTCTCACAAAAGGGGAAAAACAGTCTTTGCTGGGTGTGTGCTCAAATGGGAAAGTCAGTAGTTTATGGATTTGAGAGGCCTTTTTGCTAATGCTTTGACTGATTATTCAAAAAAATAAAAGAAAAATCTCATGAGAAAAAGACAGGCTTCGGCTTTCATTCCTGCTCCATCTTCCATCGTCTCCAAACTCAGCTCAGGTGTCTCAGGATACTATAAACTTCAGAGGCAAAGTTTAAGAAACAAGATGAATTCAAAAGAGTTTGTGTTGTCAGCTACAAGAGTGAAAAAAATGTTATCAGTTGTTTAAGCACTGCTGACTAATGTATATTCAAAAGCAAATCAACACAGTCGCACCCACTTTTCAAGCATCAAGGAAACCAGATGAGACCAGTGTCTCAGAGATATGGTGTCAAAAGATTTGGTAGTCTTGGTTTGTTTGTTTTTTTTCCTCTTAGAGAGTGGATGGAAGGGGAGAATCGCATTAAAATGTAATGTTTGTCAATGGTAGTGATAAAAAAAGAAAACTTCCCCAGCCATTGCTGGCTGCCGCATGCAGCAATCTGAATACATTGGTAATGTGAGGGACTGATTAGTCCTGTAAGGCTGCCTACAGGTTAGCAGGCCTCATTTCAAATCTCTGACAGCAATATGTGTCGTTTCATGCTTCATCCTCATTCCCCATGTTCAACACAAACCGGGGTCACTCTATATATGGAAATCACTGTCTTCAGGGCAAAAAAATTAAAAAAGGTGAGATTGCCGCTTTAACCTCACTGGCCTCAGAAAATATGTTTTAGTCTGATACATTATACTAGTAGGAATTATTTATCAAGAAGATACAAGCTCGATATTTCAGAAATAATGAGATGTTCTGGTTTTGCAGCTGAAATTTTATGGTCCAGAGAGCATCAGCTATGAATCCAGAGAATGAAGTAAACTCGCAATGAATGATACACAGCATGCAGCTGAAGTAAAATGGCTGTGCAAAGGGTAATATGAAAGTTATAACACAATGCAAAGCTCACTATGTCTAAAGTGCCTTGTTGCCAAACCGACACAGATGTTTCGAAGACAGTGCGGGCACAAGATGCTCACAGCATTTATTGAGGGAAGTTTTGCCTGGGAAAGGAATTGCCCGATGAGAAACTTTAGTCATTGGCCCGCAAATCCTGCAGCTTAGAAGACCTACTGAAGAATTCATGGCAAAATAATTTGGTAGCATAAATGCAATGTTCAGGTACTTGGTGTGGAGAGATTAGTTAGGCAGCAGCAAAGGCTAGAGGTACTCTCCATCCTCATATGAAATGGATTTTTACTCATACCTTCATTTTGCTAGAACAAAAGCAGCCATATAAAACTGTAAGTGTTGTTTTACACCACTGTTTCTTAGCAAGTGTCCATAACTTGAATGAGATGGTGAGGGAGCTATGGCTGTGCTCGATATACTTTCCTCTGACTTCTTTCACTTTGCTTTCTTATCTGATGAAACGAGCTGAGAGAAGAGCTTCCATTTGGTCTTTTATTGGTCTTGGGTTAGGGTTCAGCAGAAATATTTAAATGTCAGACACAGAGTCAGTTAGCACATGCATACTGCTGCCCAAAGTAATTAACTCATTTGACATGGCTTGTGGGGATTATAAACTCCATGTGACCTCATGTGGGCAGGAGCACAGGCGTGAGGTGCCCTAGTCAGCCCTGGCAGCTACTCACATCCCTACAAGGCCAACATGCAGGTGCTTTGTAGCTACCACAGGTTAAGAGGGACTCACCCCCTGGCAGTGCCACAGAGTCCTGTCTTTGCATCACCCAGCCCTCTCCCACACCTGCTTCCCTTTCTACTGGCACAGGCTGGGGAATTTCACATTTATGATATCCTTTTTAGTGTTTTAACCCCTATAAAATTTTTAAAAAAAGAACCAAAAAGTTTCATAGGATGAGACCTACCACTATTAAAGTCAGTTTTTACCTGACAGTCCTGGGGATTTAACCTGAAAAATGAGGAGTATCATACCAAAAATGAGGATCATTGCAATCTGCAGCCTGGTTTCTGTGAAGAAACACAGTGAGTGGCTCCTGTCTTTCTTTTCCTATTTCAGGATGTTCAAGATAATTTTCAAGCAGCTCTTGGGTGCTGAACAAATGCTGTTCTTTCCCCTGGAGATGGGGGAATAAGCCAGTCTTTGAGCACCTGGGATCATCTCAGCCCCTAGCAGTTTTGGGCTACTGAGTCTGCACTGCACATACTGGTGAACACATGCTGGGACTTGCACCGTGAGCGCGCGCACACACACACACACACACACACCCCCAATGGCAGCATTTGTCTCATGGACCTCAGGGTAAGATTCATACCAGGTATTTGGGGAGAGGATGGTGAGGAGAGGGTGGTGATGGAGATGACGGTAAGCATCAATGCTACCTAAACCCCAGACTTCGTCTAGATTGCTATCATCAGCCACCAAAAAAAGAAAGCATAATAAGAGGGAACTAAGAAAGGAATAATACACCAAATGCTTTATGTTGTTTGTGCTGCAAAATCTGTTCAGTCTAAATTTTCACCATCTTAATGCCCCAGAAAGGGTCCCTTTTTCTGACACAGGGCAGGCCTGTGATACAGCACTGACAAGGAGCTGGCACTCAGTTGTGTAGAAGCAGTGGCGTCACTTTGGGCACCATGAAGTGTCCTAGCTGGTCTCCAGATGTTTCTTCAGAAGAGCATTGGTCTCTAGTCCTTTGCTATTTTCTCCAGCCCATGAAGAAATGTGGGGTACCCTGTGTACTTCACTGCTACCAAATCCCTCACCAGAGAAGGTGTGTGTACTATGGTTAACCCTCTCAACGTTTTCAGGCCTTTTGATGCAACATAAATATTTAGCAGCTCTTTACTCTGTGTGAAGATGAGAAGACTGCACACAACAGACTCAGGCCAATGTAAACATGATGTGGTATTTTAAGCCATCTAGTTACGGTCCATATCCTGCAGAGATCTAAGCTAGTGCTACAGCTGCCCATATCCAGACCATTCCCATGTGTGTTCCCAGCCTCAGGCATCCGTTTCTGTAGTCCTGTCTTTGGACCCACTCAGCATCTACAGTGCCTCCAAGCCAGATTCCTCTTCAGAGAACCCTGGAAGGCAGAGCAGTCAGGTCTGGATGTGCAGGGGCAGATTTTCTAAGAGGGTACAGGGTGCTGAGGCTGAGATCTTTCAAAAATTGAGTTGTTTTTCAAATTTAGTCGCATGACATGTGCCAACAGAGAAACACAGCTCCCCGAAGCTGTTCTGGAAGATCTTCTCATGCACATAGAGCTTGGACTGAAAGATACTAATGAATAATGAGAAAGAGCAGAGCTTAGACTAATGTTGAATTGTTCTAAAGTGTAATTCAAAGCTGTTTCACATTACATAATCCAGGGTAAAACAGATGAAGAAGAGAATCTCCACTCCAGCAGGTCCTGGAGTGGATTTCTTATTTCCAAATGGATATCTTCACTGCAGAGGTGGAACCACTTCCTGAGTAAATGGACATAAATCAGGCACTTAGTCTCTGCATCACCTGTGATTTTATACACAGCTGGGATGCTGGAAGTGCAAGCAAGGACTCAGATTAAGTATATAATTCATATATACATTTCAAAATCATCTGATCCAATTTTAGGCACCCAAGAGTTTACATAAGGCAGGAATCCAAATGCCATGGCTTTTTTATGCAGTTAAAGCAGAGGAGAAGAGCCTTCCAGAGAGGAGATTCAACCTGTTTAACATCCTAGCCTGGCTTCTCCACTTGGTGGGTGACCTTAGGTGATGTGAGTGTGGATTCCCTCCTCTATCACAGACCACAGTGTGGCTTGATTTTTTTACCTGAGCATTCTACTCGTTGTTCAAACCCATCCAGCACTGAGCAATGCCAAGGTGGTACCACCTCTAAGTATGAACAGAGAAACTATATGGTTTCTAAAATTAAATTGCTTACTATTATGGTTACATGCTTATCCAGCTTTAGTTGATGGCCATGTTCTTATGGCTGGTAAGTATGTTGGGATCTGGCCCTAATAGTTGGAGCAAACAAGCATAAAGTTGATTTTGACACTGAAAGAAGAAAAAAAAAATTTAGAAAATCATAGTAAGAAGAAGGAAAAAAGAAGAGTTCATCTGAAGGTGACTGAATGCTGCTTCAGAGCTGTTGGGTGTTCTTTGAACCAGACTTGGTACTAGTTAATAAGACTGATTTTCCTTCTTCTTTATATTTCCTTCTTATTTTGAGTCCAGATTATGTGCAACATTTCTGCAGAAAAATATGCATTTTTGAAATGCTGATTTTCTGCAATTAGTTTCTGATTTTTCAAATTTGTCCTTCACTCCGGGGCTTTTGAGCCTCCATCAAGCAGCATTTTTGAGAGACTATGGGAAAAAAAAATCCTTACAAAACAAAAACAGTATTTTCAGAATTCCACTCTACTGCTTTCAGACTATTTCCATCAACCCTCTTATTCATTTTGATTTATTTCCATCCATAAGCAGACTAACGCTTTTCTATGCTTTTATTGTTCTTCAAGAATAGGCCTTCTATTGGAGAAAAATAATGTCTCTACGACCACCACTTTGCTCAATGCAGATCTTCATTAATCTGCAGCCACAGTACAGGCTTTTAGCAGCAAGCACTTTTGATGGGAATTGAATTTGATACTGCATTATGGTTGTAGGGCTTCTCACAATAGACTGTGTTCTTTTCTGTGTCTGTGCACAATCAGAGAGACCCAATTAAATAATTTGGTGCAATAATGGAGAACAAAAGAGTATGAGGGCTTAAAGTGAGGGCTTCAGCATTTGTATTCTCCCTTTTCTGTATCATGTTAATTAATTTGCCTCAAAACCAAAAGAAAGAACATAATGTGAAAAGCATAGCTCATCTACAACATGGAGGCACTTTAAATGCAGATACCATACCAAATCAACATGTAACAAAGGAACATTCTTTGCATTTCCATAAGAAGAAAAAAGAAAAAGTTGCCAGCTAATTTTGAGTGGTCCTGGTTATAGCCACTGGAAATAACAGTAGCTATGTGGGGGGAAAAACCCAAAGTATTAAGGGCAGGATAATACTTTGTGCCCCTGTGATAACACCGACAAATAAATATGTAGTTTTGAAGCCTAATTGGGGGTTGGAAAATAACTGGATTCAACAAAGATGGAGATCTCAGTCCTTCTGGGATTTTAACTTTTGTTTGTTTGTTTTGTTTGGTTGGTTTTGGCTTTTTTTTTAATTGTTTGGCTTTGGGTTTTTTTCTGGTCAATTCTAGACCATTCTTCCTGTAAAATAGCTCAAAGTAGACACTTCCAGAGGAGTCCATCTTCTGCTCCTCTCTTTGATTTAGAAGCTCTAACAGTATCTCACCAGGCACTGGGGAAGTCTCTGCTCCATCATCATTCCAGTCTACAGTTGAGTTTATCCAGCAGAAAAGATCAATTTACCTCATGCTGAAATAAATACTGTGGCCCTGTGGTCATGCAGTCCTCATTTGCTACTTGGAGCCTGGAAGTTGAGGTCAGCAAGCTGAGATTATTTGCAGCTTGGATGACAGGAGCTACGCTGCACTTTGCAGTGCTATCTCCTCCGTAGTCCCTCTCTGAAGGTGAACCACTGAGATCTGTAAAACCAGCAGTTACACATTTTTCCTGTAATAAACCATTTAAGCTATTAATTGTTTGAAGTCCTAAAAGATGAAAACCCAAGGATTATTCTATTGTCTCTTGTTCATTAGCAAGTGGAAAAAGAATATTTGTAGAGCTGTGATCATATTACATTCATTATTATTACCCATTAAATACTGCTTTAGGAACATTAGGAGGAACAATTTAACTAAAGGCTATGAATCTTACTTCATAGTACCTTAATAAAAAGCATCGCATCTGGGTAAAAGTACAATCACAAATTGAGACTTCGGTCCAGTTTAAAAATTTACACAATTACGTATTTTTAAAATAGAAAAATATATCCCCTCTGCTCCACAGAAAGCCATTTAGTCTGGGGCTTGAGCTATACAGCAGCTTTGTAACTGCAGCTGTCAGGCTACCTGCATATCACACATCCTACTAAAAGTACTGAAAAAGATCTTTACATCACCTCTCATCAAGGTATATTACATACCTTTGCTGCTACAGTGCTGCACTTCCCAGCAGAGATGTCTTTTTATATCAACATTCCTCCTGAATATTACTTGTGTTGACAAGTTACTAGAATGAAACCTGAGTGGGAGGATCTGGAGGTATCACAAATGGCTAAGATATTTGTGGCTTTTAATCATTGCAATTATCTGTGCATTTCCAAACAACTTTTTTTTTTTTTCGTTTTGTTTTAGAAGCTAGAAGTCATCCTTCTCCCTTCTCCTTAAAATTATTAAATATATCACAACAGCAATGTGCAGCTTTGTTAATTGCCATTCATTCCCAAGATCAACTTTTCTAGGAAACACCACCAGCAGCGATCCTGAATCAACTGCAGCACGGGAGGCTGCAGCCCTACTTATCAGCCTGTTTGGTAATACGTGTGAGCTATCATGACAAGTGCTGTTCATTTCAGTAGGTCTTCAGCCCATAATTAAAATATATGAGGCTTACAGTTGTTATGTTTCTACTTCCAGTGCGGGCACATGAAAACAGAACATCCTCCTTGGATCTTAGCAAATTACTTCTGATCCAACGTTAACAAAAAATAGAAGGCATTTCTTCATATTCTCAGTTAATTCAGTCTAAAAGTGTCACACTTATTCAGCAGCAGTTAAAATAGGCTGTGATGAGAGCATGACAATTTCCAGCTAAACTAGAGGATAATTAGAAATGCCCCGTAGCAGGCAAGTCAGTGCTTCAATTTATTTGCTGTTTATTACCAAGTCCCTGCCCCTTGGGTGTAATGACTGTAAAGCAGCACCTGCAGCTTCCCAGTGTTTGATTTAGTGCTGTAAATGGTGCTCAGAGAGTAGATTAAGCTGGAATGTGATCAAACCTTATTTGCAATCCGATTATACAAACTGCTCCTTGCACTGACCAGATTGAAGTAATTTCCCTATAGAAACGTTACACTCACTTTGGTGTAAAAATGATTAACATTTGCTGACTGTAGGTCAGCCTTTCACTTTCAGTGTAATTCTTTATCAGGCAGGATGCCCATCTTTTTCTTGTGTCTGCCACATTTGTGTACTGCGCAGTATTTAACCAATGGATATAATCAAACCTCTTTTTTTTCCAGGTCTTGTTGATGAACGATTGTAATAAATAAGCACTCTAGCATAAGCAGATTAAACCATTTTTTCCCCCGTTTGATTGTTCAGCAGTATTGACATGCTTAATGATCTAACAGAGAACAGCTACAGAATGAAGGAATTTCCATATTTTACCGAAAACGGCTATTGAGGTACTTATAAACAAACAGCCAGTACACACGTGGTGCTTTAACTTCAGAGTTGGGTAGGATTGCTGGGCACCCATATCAAGCCCAGAACTAACCTACGTTTCTTTCAAAAAGAGCCTAAATAAGCGCTACCACTACTAATCCTTTCACTCTTAAATAATCAGCAACATAAGGCTTCTTCGTTCCCAGTAGCTTTTTTTTTTCTTCCCCCCTTTTTTTTTCCCTTTTTTTTTTTCTTCACCGTATCAGGAATTCTGGATGTGAAAACTGTTTCTCAGACAATTAGCCTCTGGTAATGAAATGCAACCAAATATATTCTGCACACTGAAAGCAAACACTTGGCTCTCCACATATTTCTGTGACAATCAAAGAAATATTTTAGCCTGAAATGCATTATCAAGCCTGACTCAAATACCAGCAATAACATGTTTTGTTGTATAACATTTTAAAGCTGATTTTCTACAGACATTTTAGTTGTAACCCTTTAGAGACCACAGTCCTGAAGGTTTCACAGATCACCACATTCACACCCAATCTCCTCAGCTGAGAGATTGGAAAATACGGCTCCTGCTCCAGCCAACAGCCTTCAGAAGGAGGTTCCTTAAGTGGTTTGAAATATGCACCATATACAGTCAGTCTGTCAGGCACCATCCAGGAATCCCCAAATATGCTGTGCAATCTTTTGCTGTCAAATCGCCATGCCCGCCTGATGACAGCCAGCAATTCGCTCCCCCTCAGCTCCTGTGCAAACATCGTGCTGAGGCAGCACCACATTTGTCCCAGCACAGTTCAGAGGGGCCATGGACATATATATTTTCTGGCTGTTTTTTATGGTACCTGAAAGATTAGAGTTAAGTTATGCCAAAAACATCCATCTTACTTCAGAATTTTTAAGCTTCCTGTACAAGTGTTGAAGAAATTAACATCTGCAAGGCAGCAGGCTGAGTTATGAGTTTATTTATATGCCTTTAATTTTACTTCCTGATTGAAAAGAGAGAAAATTGGGTCCTGATGGATCTCTTCGTCAAGTCAATTTTATCCCAATCCCACTGGAAAGAATTCACGTTGTTCCACCCGTTGCAGAGGGTGTCAGATCGGCCCATTACCCTGCAAACAGGAGGCTTTTTTTCCACCTTTTCTGAAGATCACAGCAAACATCTATAACAGAATACAAGAGCTGAGTTTCATGAGAATGACTGGTTAAAACAAAATTATTTGTAATACAGCTTTTCTTTGGTTTTACAGCAGCAATTGACTTTCTTTTGGACAGAGCAACAGATGTTCAATGATGAGAGCGTGCCATATAGGCATATGGGGATGCTGCACCAAGCACTTACTTCATAAAGATAGATCCTCATGGTAAAGCTGAGGAGAATTGTTCTGATGGTCCCGATATAAAATTACATTGTTTAGTGTTGCACAAATGAAGGTCCATTCCTCCTGGCCCTGTGCAATATCAAAAGGAAATAACTGATGTTTGCTCTTGCACTCTTACAGAGGGAAAACCAGAGACCCAATGACACCTCAATTCCCCAGGTCTTACTGAATGGGCAGGAATGTAAATCTTGTCTGTATGGAAAGCAGGGCTGAGGCAACAGGGCTTTTACACAGAGCAGCACAATGGGACCAGTAACAAGGTAAGCAGAAGACAGCTGGGTATTTAAGTGCCTGGAGCAACAGTGCAGAGCTGAATGACATAAAAGTTCCCATAGCTCAAATAGAAGGGAAAAATGTATTTCAAGAGGCTTCTGAAGAACATTTGTAGGTTGAAAGACTCCCTAAGCACAGGAGATACATTTTCTGCTTTTGCTGTTTCTTTATCTTAATTCTTTCTCTCATCTTTTATTTCAATTAATAAAACATTATCGCTCTTTTTGGTTTGGTTTTGGCTTGGTTTGGTTTGGTTTTGGCTTGGTTTGGTTTGGTTTGATTTGGTTTTGGTTTGGTTTGGTTTTTTTGCTGTGATGCACACACCATTTTGAGTTAATATTGATGGGAAATTTAGAACTAATTTGAAAACGAACAAGCTGGGATCTGTTTGATATCAATAGGACTTTGTATGTCTGTGTGGGGATGGGAGGTAAGTGTCCAAGCTTCTGCACCAGGCAGCCTTTGCTCAGGCAAAACAGGACTTCTGTTTCAGTGGGAATAGGTCTTAAAAAGGATCTCAGAAATGGTCCCTGATACTGGCAAACCAGTCTTTTTTTTTTTTTAAGGAAAAAAAAAGGGGGGTAAGATAGGCCATCATTTGAAATGCTATGTTTTTCTAAGTTTCACATTTCTTATGGAAAAAGTCTTGTGCTTAAGTAGCACGGCAATCCAGACTGCAACGCTCAATTTTCCTGTTGTGTTTTCTCCCACGTGGTACCAGCTGCCTCCCAACATCCCGCTCTTGCAGTCATTTTCTATGTGTTTTGTCTCTATTTATTTAGGCCAGCAGAAGAGATTTCTCAGTGCTAACAACAATCCCCAGGGCCTGGTTACGGCTGAAGAAAAGCTTGTCTTTAATTTGTACCTACCCTTCTGAGGGGCTTCAGGAAAGCTTCCAAAGGTTGTGTTGGGGGGAGAGAGCTGCTTTTCCCAGGGGACTGCCTCTTCCATTACCCTCTTGCTCACTCTGGCAGCCAGCAAGGGTGAAAAGGGAAGCAACAGCCTAGCAGGCCCTGTAATGATTTCAAATAAGGTGACGGTCCGTTGTTTCTTCGGCAGCAAGTGGAATACCCCGAATTATATATTTAACAGGATAATTAGTTGTACACCGGTTGTCGTTATGTCTGCGGCTGTTATCTTGCCACTGCCTCTGTTTTTTTCAAGCTAATTGGAGGTTGCTTTGTGTTTACAGTGAAGCATACAGTGAGTGCTAAGGTATTGAAATACTTCACATAAATAAAGACAAATGTCCTGGTGAAGGTTTTTCAGGTGTGTCTGGAGGCTAAGGAGACATAGGATCCGTCTAGGGAAATGCTAGTCTTCTATCTTCCAAAAATTAGTCCTACCTGAAGATGTTCATGCCAGGCACCTTGAAACTAATTTGGCAAACCAAATTAGTCTTACTTTGAGAAATTAAAAGTTTGTATTAGTTAGATTACCATGAGCACCACTAGGCTTTAATGTCCCTGGTAGGACCCCCATTCACCCACCTTCTGGCTGGCTGTGAGGTCCCTGCAGCACCTTGCTCCTCATCCCCCACCGTTGGACATTTCTGCTCCTCTGGTGCCCTGGCAGTGAGTTCAGGTGCCCATGGACAGGAAAGTGGGCAGGTGTTCCAGGGGGACTCTGTTCCATGGGTGCTCTCATAGCCCCGACAACAGCAACGCCTCATACAGCACTTCTGCTGGTGGTAAACTCTGATTTTACATCCTGTTCTGTTAGGTTTTGCTGTCTGAATCCACTGCTTCTGGATGGCTAGGGAGTCCAGGTAAGGACAAACCCATATGGGCTCACATGTGCAGACCTGCCTACAAACCCTGTGCTATTTCAGAATGGCTGTGCATCCCCAGGGTGGTCCTCACCTGTTCCCAGACCGTGATATGCATTTCAGAATGCACAAAATGCAGAGTGGTTCTCATGATGTGAAAGCAGGAGGTTGGAAATGCCAAATTCACTTCTGATTCTCCTTTAATCTAAGATGTGGACCAAGATGGCCAGAGTTTTAGAAATATAATTAAAATAAATATCACATACATTGGAAATATACTCTGCGGGTCTTACATGCACTGATGTCAATGTTATATGACTGAGAAGATCACTGACTTTATTTTACCACTGGTCCTTCCCTCTCATGGCCAACATTTTGGATACTTACATATAGAAATAGCAATGGCTGATGAGTAGTCACTTGATCCCATGACAAAAATTGAAGCACTTCAGTCCCGTGTGATGGCAATGTCACAGTCACTGAGAACTCAGATGCTGCAATCCTTCTGTGTCACTCAACTTACATAAACAAGCAGTTTTGTATTATCTCCCTTGATTACTGCTACCTTGGTTGAGTCCAAAGGCTGGTTGAGAGGTGGTTATCAGTTTCTAATAAAGTATTCAGAGTTGCAGCCTGATACAAATTAATTACAGAGGGACATGCAGAGGTCCAGTCCACTGTAAAATCCAAATGGACCATCAAGGGAATGAAAAGCCCCCATATAATTCACCGCTAACCCAGACAATCTGGGCCTTTGCATCTGCTAGTAGATTTATATACTAAAGCTTCTCCTTCACATGGAAGAAGTGTGAATGTAGCAGTTGTCCTGGGAAGTTGTTTTCCTTTAAATCCAGGGCTGAGCCTTCCAGCTCTGTGAATGCCAGAACCTAGAGGAAGAGGAAACACCTGCCCTGCGGTGCAGATGGACCATTAAGGAAGGTCGACGTACTTCTTCCTATCTTTCCTCCCTTCTTCCAAAGGTGGGCCCAGGCTGCTACACACACCTAGCAGTGCAAAATGAAGAAAAGATTAATCTTGAAGGAAATAAATTATTGTAGAAATTGCATTAGCTCAACACCATCAGAAGCTAATTGTTGGTCTCATTAGGCAGCATCATTAATACTCATGGATGACTGGGATATCCTGCAAAACAGGTGGCTTGGCACAGAAGTCTGATGAAAAATGCAAAAGGAAATGCAGCAGAGGGAGCTGGGGGGATTACTCAGAAGAATTTATGCTGCCAGATTGGAGATTCCTATTTGGAAGAAAGTGAGTTGGGGAAAGACTTGGGTATGTCAGCTGGTCAGAGCTTCACAACTAAGCTGCCAGCTGTGAAGCAGCCAAGAAAAAAACAGCACAAAAAAAGCCAAAAAAGCCAAGAAAAAAGCCCAAAGGCACCATCCAAGGTATTGCCAGTAAATGCAGGGAAATACTAAAGCCAGAACAGTAAAATAAAAGAGAGAGGAAAGAGGTGCCAAATTGGGACAAATAAGACCATGATGCTGCAGCTGCTGCCATCACTGCCATGCAGGCAGTGGGGCCGCTGGTCGCCTGGACTGTGGGCAGAGGAGCTGGGGGCAGGGGGGGCACAAGCAGGCAGGAATGTGTACAAGGAGGGCTCTTTGGAAAAGAGATCATCTTTTAAAAGAAGGTACTACAAGGGTTGTCTTGCTTGGCCCAGCACAACAAAGTGGAGGTGGGATGCAGCTGCTCTCTGTACATCAGGGGGAGTAATGTGCAGAGCAGGAGAAGAGTGATTTGAAGGACAATGTTGGCACAAGAATAAATAGGGTCGAGCTGATCCTTGCTAGGTTTCAGCTGAAAGTCAAAGGATTTGGGGAGTGGCAAAGTTGTGGAATAGCAATCGGATATGGAAAAATGAGCCACTTCTTAAGAAGGAGCAGATTAGCTTTATGAAATGTGAAGTGAGCCTAGTGACAGCGGAAGTTTCTGTGTCCCTTGTTTTCCAGGAAAATCCCACTGATATCTGCTGCATAACTAAGGGACCCTGCCAGGCAGAGCAGAGGCCTCTGCAGCCTGTTCCTTCACCCTCTGCAGAACACTGGCCCAAACAAACGCTGGCAAGGGTCTGAGGCAAACTGCCTGAGGGTCTCTGCCCAAGCAGGGCACTGAGTGCTCAGCAGAGAACAGATGAGACACAGTATTCCCCAGGTGGTAAAGGCAAAGTCTGGAAGGGAGAGTGGATTTTCTTAGGTTGATTGTCTGTCTTCATGTTTTTTTCAGCAAAGTGGTCTCTGGGCAGCAGCTGCAAAGTGGAGGCTTAAGTAAGCACTATGCAATAACATGGATTACCACACCGCAAACTCAAAAGAAGCAACCAACATTAGTTATGCTTCAGAGTACTAGAAAGCCTCTGTAACTAAGGCAGACATGAACTGCAGGCTTACGGATGCTTCCACTACCTAACTATTCTCCTGCACTGCCAAAGTCCTGTCCCAGCACGTGCAGCACATAACTGGGGAAGCATGGACTGGGAACAGCCTGTTCTTCTGATGTTCCCAAGTGGTAGTCAGCAATCTGGAGGCACTTCCCAGGATGACACAGTGTTAACAAGTCCTGAGTGAAAGACAGGTTGTACTGTCATAAATAATAAAAATAAAAAAAAGGTGGAGCACTAGATTAATTTGTGATAGCTACAATGCTATATTATTACATGCCCAGCCTACTTGAGCTTTTAAATGTATGTGAATTAAATAATTTTGCTCTAACACTTAAAAAAAAAAAAAAAAAAGTGTCTTTTGGCCTCATCTAGTTATAGAGACTAATGCAATCCCTGTCCTGATGAGTTTGCAGGCTAAGAAAATGTTAAAACCAGCTAATTATTAGTAATATCACCACAAATTTCTCAAAAACATTAATGCATATTGTCTGATCTCTAACCTATTGCACTCAGAGATGTCATTGCAGCCTTGCAAAGACTCCTTCGCAAGTTCAGCTTTAAATGGCTTTTAATGTGATCTCAATATGGTTTCAATAGCTGTCATTCTGTATTTTCCCCATCAGAATTCTAAAATGGTTTCGTTCTGGAAAAGATATAGAATATCACAACCATCCCAAGAAAGGGGTGACCACTGAGCACTGTTGGGTGGTAATAAGTCATTACCAGTCCTTGAACTATGCAGTAGGAAACTACCTTGCAGCATATTTCAGAATGTGAAGCATTTCATGGTGTCATGGTTTAGGGTCAGGGCAGCCCCTTAGACCTATAATATAACAGAGATGCTCTCTGTTAACACCCTCCCTCCCCAAAGGGGAATAGAAAGGGAATGAGGGAGAGAGACTGAGCGATTAGAAAGGGAAATTCAAACAGCTTTAATAAAAATGAAAAAAATA
>WTSP01002162.1:69489-127063 GCA_025331215.1 Actenoides lindsayi
AACAAACAAGCAACAAAAAACAAAGGGAAATTCCCATTCAGGAAAAAACACTAACAAAAGTCCATCGCAGCAGTGCAAATGTGCTTTCTGCATCACCACACACAGGAGTCATTTGGCTTCATGTACGATTTGTATTAAAGCAGCATGTAGGCTCCTGGGCCACGTTCCTGGATCTCCCAGTGTTCTCTCCTGTTGCTGTAGCATTTGTCACAGTACGTGTCCCCAAAGGCTTTGTAAAGGCAAGTCAGCTGAGCCTCCCTACGAACTTGTCAGCTGTAAAAGTTAATGACCCCCATCCGATGCCATTTCCACAGCCAGGCATGTGCTGGTAGATACAAAGGTGAGGGGAAAAGCCTGCAGTTACGACTCTGAGCAGCCCCTAACCCTCTCTGGTCCATAAGGAACAACCTACTAATGGCAATATTGTACTTTTTTTCCTCTGTCAGCTTCAGCTTTCTCTTTCTAATTCCTTGTGGCTCAGAAAAAAATTGCTGAATCCTGAGCTGGAGGACTATTGAACCTCCATGATTCCCAGGTATGGGAATCCAAATATGGATCCAAATATGAATCTGTAAAGAGAAGATAAATTATAATTGTGATAAACAATTTCTGCAGATCTTTTTAAAAAACGGGTTAGTCACTGACCAGGAGGATGGAGTAACTTTTATAACCTGCTGTCCACAAAAGAGAATGCTGCCTGGGAGACATACATTAGCCAGCTCTGATAAATGTTCTCCACTCTCCAGAGTTGAAGAGGTTTTAATTTTCAATGGATAAAGACAAATTTCATCTCCCTGTATTTCGCTGTATGCTATAATGAGAAGTGAAGTATTTGGTTCCTCAGTAGTTTTTGTTTGCTGATTTTATTTTTTTTTTTAACGCTTAGCATATATATGTTTTCTGGTAAATGTGTGTTAGACAGTACAGAAACAGATTCTACCTGACACAAGTTGTCAAATTGCAGTCTATGAACATTAAAAATGCATTTTCCCATGGTATGCACCTTATGTTCCTAACTGTCAAAATGTTTGCCCTGTGACACTTCAATAGTAAATACATGAGCACCTCCATATACCATATGAAATTCCATCTCCTTCGTGGTTTGCATCCACAGCTAACCTCTACAAAGCTTTAGGTTATGCTTCTTAAAGCATAATCTTAAAGAATAGATTACGCTTTCACCTAAAACAAAGGGATAATGGTTTAGAATGGAGGATAGAAGAAGAGGGGCAGAGGAATTTAGCTGGACTATGGCTGAATACGGAGTAATTCAACTTCCACAAAATGAATAACTACCATTCAGGCACAGATGTCACAGTACTATTGACTATGTTAAGGTTAGATGACATCTCACTGGGTTTTTTGGGTGTTACAAACCTTTGACTGTGGCATCCTAAATTATTTGTATTTCTCCCTTTCCAAACACTGGTAACACCATCACTTAGCACAGTAATAGGCAAACCAAAATCGTCACACCATGTCCACCGTGAGCTTCACCCTGACCAGAAGCACGTTTCTAACAGGAGCAGGCACTCAAAACCCCAAAGACGCGTGTACAAATCCCCAGTGGGCAAATACAGAATGAAGTCCCTTGCGTTAAGTCTCATTCCCTCCTTTAACAGCTAGAAATGGGTTTAAGACACAAAGCATGACATTTAAGTTAATTAAGTATTGAAAAAAAATTGGAAGTGCAAGCTCTGAATATTCTTTGTGTTTCTTGGAGAACACCCAGCCCACAGACTCATGCAGTGGGCTGATCCCAAGGCCACTCATATGAGGAAAGATCTTTCCATTTGCTGCCCATGGGCTCAGGATCAGCTTCAACATTAACGTGGTGGGCACATAGAGCAGGCCCTGGCCCCATGTGCAAGCAAGAGGGATAAACTGCCCGCTGTGCTCTGCCCCTGTGTGTGTACTTGTGAGAGTGCCTCTATTTAGAGGTGTAAGTGTTAATTAATGCAGCTGACCAATGATTTAAGGAGGCATAAGTGATGGGAAAGGGAAATTTATTAGTATTTACATATTCAAATCCCTTCACTTGGTTGGATTAATAATCAGAAGTGCCTAGGCAACTACTGTGGTTTCATTCATCTATGTGAGGTATTTACAGTATATTTACTGTAGCCATTTATAGTTCATGAGCTTTTTTTCTTTGCAAACTTTAATTTAATAACTCTTAATATCCTCAGCTACTTTCATGCACAGTGTGCTTACTGAACTAAAGCCTTCTATTTCCTTCTGAATAGAAACCACTCTTGCCCAGACCTTGTGCAGCTAGGGATTTGAGTGCAGCAGACAATTTCAAAGACTGCTCTTTCTATTTAACAATCAGTGCATTAGGCTAAAATATTCACACAGATGCACTAGCAATTGAAAGGGTGTGCGGTGTAGTGACAAGGTCCTTCTGTTACCTGGAACTGTAGAATGATGAATGAGCATTAGTGGAATATTCTTTTGGCCTTTAGGTTTACCTTGATCTTCTCACAGAATGCAAATTGACATTATACCCACATTTCTATAGTATTTATTACTGTGGTCATGATGTGAGGGCTTTTTTCAATATGAATAGTGTAAAAGGGGAAACATATTACTGCAAAGAGGCATTATTGTGCTGGGAATGTATAAACAGCTGAGAAGAATAGAGCGACATGCTCATAATGGAAACTGAAAGCTCTTCATTTTGTCCTGATTGTCTACCCTTCCTTTTTAAACAACCTTCCTTTTTCCTAGCTATCAATACAAAGTTCTTTTTGGTAAAATGAAGTGCATTCATGCTGCCTGAAAGAAGCTTTTAAAGTTGATCTGTGCCCACACAAAAGAGAGGCAGTGTTTGAGCACATCAAGTTGAGGAAGCAAACTTGGTCAATGTTCATTACTCATGGCTTGACACTCTGAGCCTCCATATCATTTTGTAAGGAATCAGATAAACTTTCCTTGTGATAAACAACTGAAATAATTTTTCTTAGCTGTCAAGTCCTTTTCTCCCATTTCCAGCCTGTTCTCACACTCTTCCCAGCTCGTAAAAGCAACTGAGCACAGCTCTTTGGACTGATAAATGGGCTCCTTTCAATTGGTGGCAGGCTTCAGGAAAAAGAGATAATCCTGGATAATGTGGACACAGTTTTCATTTCATGTCACCCAATTAAACTGCAATTATCCGGAGTGCAACAGCAGAAAAACTGGAAAGAATGGTTGGAGAATGAGGAGCCCTGGCTCCCTGGGACTCTTTATACTACACACATTAGCCTAGATTTGTTCTATTCTGATAATAAAGTGCCAGTCTAAGCACTTAGCAGCACACAGTGAGAGACAGACCAGCTGCAACCTGTAGCTCAGAATGAAATACTATTGCAAGTGCTCTGGGAAATATCAGTTTGATCCAGAGTAACTTTCTGGGAGATTATTTGCATCAGGAATCCAAAGCCCTGTGCTGTGGTTAATTACATCCAGAGCAGCGTGGTCAGGAGGTGTTCTGAACTATGCAGTGAGGTTCAAATTACAGGTAAAACAAGGACAAAAAAAAAAAGAAAAAAAAACCCAACCTTTTCTTAACATGACTCACAGTAGCACTGCAAGCCAAAATAAAGCAGATATCAACCATTTTATTATGAAGGCAAACTGTGCTAACGTATCTTATCTCTTCAGCATTTTGGCTGAGATCTAGGGCAGGATGAATTTAATATGTTAATGTGTCTTATTAAGTTACCGCTCTTGCAGTAAAATAAACTGGATAATCTAACAGATCTGTTTTATCTCTAATTACCATGATCTTAGTAAACTGCAATTAAATAAACAGATGGAGTTTTTAAGCTTGTGGCCTAGTGCATGGGAACATTTTAGTAATTGAAATGTGTGTATTTGTTATTATTGCTTTGTTTCATTTACCCAGTACTGTAAGCACAAGATGGCTGTGATGTAGGCATGGGCTGTAAGTATGAGGGTGACATCTAAAAGCGTCTCCCACAACTAAAAATATTTGTTCCTGGAAGTCCCTACTCTTAGCCCTCTTTTTTTTTTTTTTTTTTTTTTTTTTTTTTTCATTTCATTTACCATCATTTAAAATTTTTATTTCATTTACTCCTACATGAAGGATCAGGAAGGGCTACCTCAGGCTGTGAGACAAGTTAGACAATTTGGCCCACATTCCCTCTCCTGAGAGGTAAGATGAGCTTTAGGGTGTTACAATAACAGTATTCATATACAGAGAATCACTTTTTCTTGGGGTCCCTTTGCACACTGGAAAGCAGCAGCAAACTGGAGAACTACCATCTTCAGTGATGCTACCTGAAGGTAGCATGCAAGATCCCATGCCAGGTACTGTGTCATAGTGAAGTCCCACACAGGGTCCACCAGCTGTGATGCAGTTAATCTGACGCATATGCCCTATATAATGGTACAAAAGGGGCAACAAGGGGATGGGAATTCCTAAGTCAGACTCAGAGCTCTCCACCATGACTGTGAGAAACTCTTAGTTATCACTTAAGCCTTCACCAGGCACCAGACTTTGTGTAAGCTGATATCAAGTGATATACTATTTTTGCAATTTTTTTTTGTTAGCAAGCCACTTAACCAAAAAGCATGTCATGTTTTCACATGAAAAACAAAACAAAATCCAAAACTGTGTTGTGGTAAAGCACAGGATTCCCAAATGAAGCACAGCTATTCCATAAGCAGGTAGTTTTCAGACTGGAAACATTCTCTTTTGCCTCAGTTTTTCAGTTTGGCCCTATATCCAGGTATTTATAAAATGGAAAAATGCATTTCCCCATCCCACCTGGGAAAACCCCAGGTGCAGAAAGATTTGGATTCTTCAGAGATGTTAATAAAATTGGGATTTCCCTGTTTCCAAAATAATACCATGCCTCCCACGCTCTTTATTCCATCCCTTCACATTCCTACCTTAAGCAGGTTCTGGGCTGCTTTGAAGATTGCTTTTCTCTTTAAAACTTGAAAGCCACCTTATTCCTTGTGGAGCCTATTTAACTAGCAAAAAGCTGCACCTTGATGTGAGCAGGAGAATGCGGAGTGGAAAGAGGGGCTGCAGCAGGGGTATGGGCAGCTGAAGTTAAGGGAGTGGTTCAGTTCCTCTGAGAAAGTGGGGCAGTTACACCAATAGAGATACACTTTTTCAGTGCGAAACTTTCTTTTAAATATTTTTTGGTCTCAAGAAGCCTTTAAACAGCTGTCCTACAAAGAAGGGCAGTCAAAAGAGCCTTAACTGGTAGTTTACTGGCAGCAACAGAGATAGAATGATTTTAAGGAACAATTGTGTTTTCCTTTTGGAAGCTCCCTCTCAGGAGCAAGGTTGGTTCACCAGTGATTTCCCTCTCTGAGAAGCTGAATTAGAAACAGACACCCTTTTCCAAACCCAATCCTAGCATTTCAAAGATGAGCAGGACTGAAGAAGTGAGGGGAACCTACAGGAGGTGCCACAGACTGATACATATAAAGAGGTAAAAAGCAAGATGGTTGTATTTGATTTAGGGAACAAAGGTTGGTCAACAAAGCAAAACATATCAATCTCTAGTAGTTTTAGGAAGAAGAAGGTCAAGTGCTTGAGCAATGTTAATCACTTGCCATGACTGATAACAGTCCTGATGAGAATGTCATGACATTGATCTTACCAAGTGACATTTATCTATGTAAAAAGCAGAAATTAGGTTCTGTTGTATAACACAGCAGAGCACATTAGTCTGTTAGCAGAGTGCACGGAGCATACAGAGTGTATTAATATTGTACGTTAACAGCATATAGTACAATGTAACAGAGAATGACGTTGCATGGCCTCGTTACAGTGATTGTGCCAGGTAGTGTGCCCACGTTAAGAGAAGGTCCCTCCCCAAGGAGACCTGCAGTCCAAATGGGTGAGAGAGACAAGCTTGTGCACAGTGCCTTGACTTGCTGGGCACAGAACCTGGGCTTTCCAGCTCTTAGCTCAGTTACCTCCCAGGAACTAGACAGTGCTGGGTAGGAGATCTGCCTATCAGTCACATATTATAATCTATTTTCTTATCTCAGAAATACAACAAGAATGTAAGAATATCCAAGCCAGATGCTGACTTCATCTACAGCTGGGGAGAAAGGAGAGTCACACCTTCATAAATGTCTCTATTTCCTCATTTCTTTCTCCAAAGAGAAATGCTGTCAAGTACTAATCTTCAGGAGAGGTTACTAGATGACATTCATAAAACCCTTTAAAAATATATGTATACTATATAAATATATCTATTTTATATATATATATATGATGCTTTAAAACATCATTGTGAATGTTTTTCTCATTCTGTTGTGGAAAAGGCACAGTCATACATTACAAGAGACTAGATTTTAAAGGACTTAATCTCCACGCAATCCTTCTCTCCATTTCTACCTATTCGCAACTTGTTAGGAAGAAATAGAAACTGGGATGGCTGCAGTTTACCTTCTGGTCTACTGTGCCCCATAAAGTTATTCTGGGAAGAGAAATACTAACTCCTGAGCCTGTAGCTTTACCAAAATATCAACGTGTACTTTTCATAAGAGCTTCGTTAGCTGATGCCATTTTACTTGTCTACCAGCAGTCATTGTTTCTGTCAGAAAGGAGCCGTGTCAGATAATTTCACCCCCTGCTTTCTCTTTGGTTTCACAGTGGCCAGAAACAGGAATTAGAGACCCCTAAACCAAGCGGAGGCCAGGGCTCTGAATGGAGCAGCTCTGTCTGAATCTCATGCTAATGAGATCAGGAAGGGAGGAAATGTTGAACTCCAACCCTGGGCTGCCAAGCAGCTCGGCCCAGCTCTGCAGAGGGCAGAGCCAGCTGGGGGCAGGGAGGATCCCGAGGTACGGAGGGGATAAGGATGCTACTCAGCTGACAGGAAAGGGAGCAAGAGTTTCGCTTATCTTAATAGCTCCTTTTGTTCAGGAATCACAGTAGCAGCCCTTATTTGCAAACTTGAATAAGTATAATGCACTCAGCTCTTGCACAGGTGCTGGACGCTAGTGCTTTTTCTCCCTGCCTGCACAATGACTGCCTTTTTTTTTTTTTTTCAAGGCTGCAGGAAGGAACTGGAAAGAGTCATTCAGACAAAAGTGCTGGCTGCACATTTGGGCAAAGTGCTGACTGGCTTTTGTTGCTGTGTACGTGGTGCCATCCGTGAGCCTGGGCGATGATGACCTAGAAGGTGAATTGACAATGAATGTTTCTTTTGGAGAATGTGTCATCTATTGTAGAAGCTCACACACTGGTAATGAGACTAACTGGTTCCAACAGATAATTGCCTGGCAGTCTCTTGTGATAGCTGAGTAGATAAACAGTGTATTTTCTTCCCTTGCTTCAGAAAATCAACAAGGAAGTCAAAAACAGGGCCTTGAGCATCTGAGGGGATGAAATAAAATGAATGAATCATAGTAGGATGGAGAACTTAAGAAAAGTAGATGCACTCATTTTGAGCCATTTTTCTTTGAGAATCTGGCATTGGACTGCTTCAGTCTTCAGTAAATGTTGTCTGCCAAATATGATGTTTTCTTGCTTGTTTTGGTTTGGTTTTTTTCTCTTTTTTTTTTTCCCTCTGGTTGTGGTGTATACCTTTCCCAAATCCACAACAGGAGGTGGTCGATGTTGCAGTATAGTGGCCATTGGATGTAATACCGTCCAGTTTGAGGATAACATCCTCAAAAATATTGGATCTTTTCCTGTGTGGCATGCCCTCGGTGTTCCTGCACTGGCAGGTGGGTTGGACTTGGTGATCTCCAGAGGTCCCTTCCAACTCCTACCATTCTATGATTCTATGATTCTATGAATATCCCTTTCCCTTTAAAGCTCTGCTGCCCTTCAAGTTCACTAGATGCTGAGGGACTCTAAAACTTAGTAATGAAGAGAGACTTATGAAACGCCTGTAAAATACTTACCTCTTCAAATTGGCTGAGTTGCTTGTGGATTTTTTTGTTTGAGGGACCTTAAAGCATGTAGCTCTACATGCTGCATGCTGCTCCTGCGTAGGCTTTTTTCCATCTTTCTGTGTTAACCTCTGCAGCAACTGAAGAGATGGAGCAGTCCATCACATGTGATTCAGGATGAAGTTAATTAGCTCACCATTAGAATACTTGAAACTAAGCCTACCCTCATACATTAATATATTCCCTCTTGTTAAGATTGCTAGAAAGCTAGAAAGATGCTTGGGGCAAAAGAAATCTTCACTGTTAATGAGCACACCTTTTTCCAATAAATAAGGAAGAAGGATCCAACATATCCTTAAGTCTTTTGCTGTCTGTTCTGTTGTGATTAGTAACCTTCTTCTGGTGTAAGATGTTTCTCTCTCTGTGCATCAGGCTGTCAGTAAAATAACAATTCTCAAACATTTCTGTTTTGCTAAATTCAGATATCCTTGATCAGTATTGAGCACCTGTTGCACCACATGCATATACAAAAATGTATTTGCTGGTGTTATCCACTATGGACTATGCATCTTTTTTGCTATGTTCTTGTAATATACATTATTGAAAGACTTTTTTTTTTTTCTCTCTCTGGAATCATTAATGAAAATCTCATTTCCAAGAAATTTTGTTCCATCAGATTTTGATCCTTGAAAAAAACGTCAATGAGCTAACCATTTTCTTATTAGAGAAACCACAGAGCCAAATTTATTTCCATATTCTTAATGTAAACGTGGAAGGTAATACAGTGATTTGTAACTTTTTCAAACAAAGTTATAGTATTTAGTTAAATGAAAGGTAACAAAAATAAACTGTTAAAGTATTTGGGGAGGGTGGGACATGTTTTTCCTCTTTTCTTTGCAAGAATGATGGGAATGTAAGGTACTCAGCCAAATGACTTGTGGTGGCTTTAGTCTGTAGTTTATCATTTCTAAGTCTCTCTGGATACAGAAGACCAACTTCAATTTTTCTTTCCCTGCTTAAAGATTTGAGACGACACCTTTGATACCTGAGTACTTCAATTTATGAAATACACAGTAGGTTTCTTATTCTCTTCCATGGATCCCTTCTTCGAAGTAATTTAAATAATAACGTGAGAACTGGGGCAAGACACGAATCCCGGGTGGACTCTCTTCATCTAAGTTAGGAGGCACTCTGGATGGGATCTCCCTTCCAACTCCCACTACAGGTATTGAGCCGGAAAAAAGCTTAACCAGTCACCAAGTGTGCGAGAAAGGTGTTTATGAAGGGTGAATTAATGAGGACCTGGGAATCAAAAAATCAATAGCTTTTACAGCCTTAACTACGATCCTATTACAATGCTGGAACATAGAGGACTGTCTACCAGTGGATTTTACACTCATCTGCCCCTGCAGACTCAGAGACCACAATGGTGCATCATCCTGCCTTTAGTGTAAAACAGAATGGTGGCCCAGCAAGGCACCCATCCTGACTGCTACCTGATGGCTGCCTGCACAGGCACAGGCGCCGGTGCCATAGCCAGGAGCAGCTGCAGGATGCTTTGCACATAGCTGTGGTATACATGGAAATGAATGGTAACTAGAGTTGCTGCTGCTGTTTTTATTTTGGCTAGTTGGCAGAGGTCTCGCTATTCTTTAGCTTTTGAATTAGGATGATGTAAGAGGCCCAAGTGCTATGCTAAACACTCCACTGCAAAGTTTATCAGAAAAGGCTGTTGGTCTTTAGAGAGTTATCCAGAGTCGCAGAGAATTTAGAGCAAATTTTGTGGATAGTCAACAAGTTCATGGGCAGAGGAAGTGGGGTAGTTCCTAATCCCCCATGACTCTGGGTGACTGGTTTTACTTTGTCAGACCAAGCTGTATCTGTGGGAAGGCAACTGGGCATCTACCTGGTGTTTGCACCCATGAAAGCCATCTAATGCACACCCGCAGATATGCACAACCCTCCTCTCTGGGTCGCCTGTCCCAGGAGTCTCTAGCACTCATTGTTAAATCCATATGCTTGAGCTTCCAGGCAGATGCATCACCCCACTACAACCCTGGCTTTTTTGTAAAGCAGGATGAAGGAACTCGTTTGGGTGAGTGTATCAGAAACAGAGGAGCTCAAGTGCTGGTTGTTATTAACATACCACGCTGAAAACACACACTGCCTCAGCCTTAAGCCCTCCAAGATACCAGGTCTGTCACGATGGTTGATAACTCCCTTTCTCTGAGGTCATTCCCTGGGTCTCACGCTGGCTTCCTGCATGACTTTAGTTGCTAAGTGTCTGCATCATTTCCGAGGACTTTTGAAGATATAAAACTTGGTAACTCATGCAGGGCCAAATTCAAAGCACCCTAAAGAGCAGGGAACATTTTCCTACCTCCACTAGCAGCTGAGACACGAGTGGGCTCTCTCCCAGTTCAGGGGCCTCATCTCCTACTCCTGAGGGTGGGTCTAACTAGCTTGTGCCACATCACCTACCCTCAAGATGAATCCCAGCCTTGACAGAGGATTGCTCGCTTTCCTTTGTCTCAGACTTCCAGTCGTTTCATGTGCGAGCACTCACCATCAGCTCCACTGCCCTGTTGTTCTCTGCCAGTGTGCAGGGCTGTGTGCTGCAGATGGAGTTTCTCGGGAGATTAATGATGTGCTGAACAATGCCTTGTAGTTGATACCCTCTTGAACTCCGACAGCTGACACTGGACACCTTCAGCTGTAGGAGTCAAGAGTTGAGCAAGTAAGCAAATTCTGGATGGGTACCAATTTCCCTTGAAAATATCTGCAAGTAATAACACTTCTTTGACGTATTTGTCACAGGCATCTTTGCTTTAACTGGTTTTCACATAACTGCTGGAGAAAATGGTGTTTTTATGGTTATACAATTCTTAGAAAAAGTATTTTGAACTTTGCCAGTTTGTGCCTCCGGCCCATCTCTTTCAGAAGTGGGAGGAGAAGCACATAATTAAAGTATTTGTATAACAGTTCATCGCAGCTGTAGTTGAAAATACAGACAAAAGCACGAGTTCCCGCTTATCTTTTGGCAAGGGCTCCCTTCATGTCAACTGTCCTGCCTGAAGACATGCATTAAAGTAGTCATCAATGCCCCAAGACAGAGAGGCTCAAGACGTCAGCCCCCCTCAAGTGGCATCATGTGTTTTCACTCTCTCCCTGCCCCCGGCTGGCCCTCCCCGTTCGTCAGCCCACTGCCCTTTCGTGACATGAACCCCACAGTTGGGAAGGCGCTGGGTATTGTTAGCACAGCTCCCTACAGTAGATTGGCAGCCAGGAGTGCCGGGGAATGACAGGTCCCATAATGCACCCTCATCACGAAGATGGAGAGCGTCACCTCTGTAACATTCCCAGCTTTCATTAGCCTGAATGCGATTGTGCTAGGTTTAATTTTTGGAGTGTTTGCAGTTTTTCCAGCAAATAGCTGTTTGAACACAGTGTCCCCATTATATCACCACAGTCAAAGAGAGGAAAGATAAAGGCATTGTGCAAAGTTTCTGTGGCTTTGCAGACAAGGATTTATGTACTGGAGAACTCTCATCTGGCAGTCAATTTGCCTTTGTCTTTTAAAGTAGTGGAAGTATCAAGGGAGTATGCCCGAGAGTTTTATTTGCTATTTACCAGATTACTGAAGTATCGGGCATCTTTAGATCTGTTGTGAAGAAAAATGCTTTCAAACTGATTTTGCAAACTTCTGCTGAAGCTGTGGGGAGAGGCAAATGAAACCCTTGAAATGTTGCCCTTTGAACTGCTAGAGGGGTGTGTGATTGAGGAAAGGACTTGAGACTGTACAGTTTCATGAGTTTAAAATGCAGTCTGTCATAAGAGTCTGTGTAAGAGAGAAGAAGGAAAAATGCATCCACCACTATCTGCTTTAGAGGAGCAACCATGTTAGTGAAAACAGTTCTGCCTGGAAAATTGTAGTCCCTGGTTAGCATATATAAGGATAAATTGAACTTGAAAAAAAATCAGCATTTTCTAAACAGGCAAAGGAGAGCTTCATTTAGGGCTCCACTTAGTTTACAGCTCAGCTTACAACAAGCAAGAAGTATTGCAGTTAATAGGATCAGTCCTGGCTAACATTTTCCCCTTCAGTCTTTCCCTAATATTTGATTCTGACTGACACAGCTAAAATTGTAGTGAAGGCAGAGCCTGTAAGACCAGGCTTTATTGTTTGAAAGCAGAACTGAATGGTATTCAGCTAACGCTCCTGAAAGTGGGTGAGAGCTGAGGGGAAAGCTGCTTACAAAAATGTGTAATTTAGCGTTAAAATCAACTACTGTACTGGAGAGCCTGCATTATAAATACCTTGGCCACTATAGATGATCCTGGGATTTGTAGAACGGTTAGCTTTGCTAACAGGATAATTAACTGAAATAGGTGATTCACATAATGTTGCAGAAAGAAATCAGAACAGAACTTGTCAAGCAAAAAAAAGGCCTTTATACCAGAATAAAATATGACCCACTGATTTGGGGTTATCAGCAGGGACCAGTAAATACATTGGAATGTCTAACTAGCTTGAAATCCTACCAGTGCCTGAAGCCAACATTTACAAAGTTCCAAAAAAAATACCTACCTGAATGCCTGGCATCCATAAAGTTCTTGTAATTTCTGATTCCAGGTAAAATATATGTGAAAGACCATTTCTGTAGCTACCCTTGATAAATCCAAGAGCTGTGAAATATGTCCTTAAACAATGCTTATCTCCCATGGAAGATGTGAGACTAACCTGCTGTGTTTTCGTTATCTCATTTCAGGTAGTTTCCTAGCCTATTCTTTCACAGATGTAGGTGGTGTCTGTGTGTGTTTCTGAAAAGCTGGTTTCTGGCCAGACTGCTTAGCTAGCCTCAGGCCCCAATCTGCAGTGCAGAATATGACCCCTTTTAAAATACAGTTTTAAAGATTTTGCTTTGGCCAAGTGAGTCCTTAATCTAATATGAACATTTCTCCTCCTAGTGCCAGCAAGGAACAGCCCAATATCTAGAAAAGAGCAAAGATTCTGCCAGGAAGAGAACCGTTTTGATCGACCACAGGCTCCATTTCAGCCGGGCATGAAGCAGCCACCATGAAGATGTGCCAAAGGCCAGTACTGTGACATTGCCACCATTATTTTGGTTATATATATGGTGCTGAGAGTTGTTTCTATTGGCCTGAGAGATCCTTTCTCCTGGGAAAGTGATGGATAGGAGGACATCAACCCCACCTGCTGCCATATTGTTTCCCTACATGTCTGGGGAGGCACCTAGAGTGTTTTCAACTGGATCAGTACAGCAATCACTGAACCAGTCTACAGACATCTGCAAAACATGAGCAGAACGTCTAAGAGGGACAAGGAGACAACCAACCTTTTGTTTAAGGTATTGATCTGAGGCTCAGGAGATGTGTCCAATTTTTATGTATTTTGGACAAAATATTTCAGCTGTCATCAGGGCTGAGCTGCCTCTGTGGTGCAAGGTAATTTATACTACAGAGTTGTCCTCTTACCTGGGCCTCCGTTGCCCATGTTTCTGCCTGGAAAATATGTTGCTTTGGCAAAATTACACTGAGGATTTATAGTACAGACATGTTTACAAAGACTTAGATCTGTATATGATATTAAACCTGTATTTTTCATTCCAAAACTTCATAATAAAAATTATTAAATTAATCTGCTACAAATAACTGGGTTGAAAACTCCTTGACTTTGGCTACAGTACAAGGAAAAGTATTTCAGGGAACTTAAAGGTATAGCCATACACATTCATGCATGAATATATAGAAAGCATTTTCTGTGATGTGTTCAGAAATGCAGGGAATATTACACAGAAGGGGAAGCTGATTTATTCTTTCTGGAACAACTTTAAGGCAGTCTGGATTTCCTCTCCTGTTTAGAAACAATGCCAAACAAGAGCTTCAAGAAGATCGATAATAAACTTCAGCTATTGTTCTGTCTCCTCTCTGGACTTAACCCAGGTTGAACATACCTTTCACAATTCAGTCATTTTACCACCTTACATCCCAGTGTATTCAAATGAATGTTCCTACATTAGGCCCAGAAGTGATCAGAGTACAAGGCTTATGCTTAATTTTCAGCATGTATGTAAGTGCTTTGCTGAATGAGGCTTTGCCCAAGCATGTGCATTTCTGAACCAAGGGCTCAATCTCATCTATTCAGTGGACCTTTAGATAAAAGCAACACAAACAACAGAGGTATCTCTTGCCCCTTCCCCCAAGACCTCAAAAAAAGCCCTGATTATCTTAGGTGAGACCAAGATGTATTTCACAGTCAAACTTAAAGCTTGCGAGAGCCTGTGTAACAGATGCCCATGGCACCAAACATGCAGCAGTTCCAGTGCCCTAGGCAATGCACCCTGGTCTTAAACCCTCACATGATCAGTCCTCACATATGTGAAGCTGGCTAAGTATGGAACCAGCATTTTTGTGACTTGCTCTTAATTTGCTGTGATTCGTAGTGCAAAGTTGTGAATCCTCACAGATTCTACAGTCTTTTCCCCAAAGCCTTTCTTGTAGTTTTGGTTTGGGTTTTTTTTCTGGTTGGGTTTTGGTTTTGGATGTTAGCATTTGCTTTATGTCTCAGCTCTAGCTCTTTAGGACATACCTACACTGTCCTCTTCACTATTTGGTGTACCATAGCACAAGTTTGGGCTATGTTCCCCAAAAGGGAGTTCTGGTGCTGCTGCAGCACAAATAGCAGGTACCAGCACTGTGCTATGAAGTACTCGTTACTGTGACTCTCCCAGTCAGGAATGACAAAGGGTCTGATCTCCAAGGTCTGACGCATGAGCCCTTGGTGAGTCTGCAAGGGACTGATGGAGCCCGGAGTGCCTCTGAAAGCGGGCATAGTCCTTTGAGGGTTGGTTTTTCAAGGGTTAGTCCACAGAAATACAAGCCCATCTGTAGAACACATCTAGGGGAGTCAGAACGTGACAATCCCTTACCCACTCCTCCATGGATCTGGAGAGGGAGTGTAAACCAGCTCCTTTGTTTCCACAGAGCACTTTTCTGATCCCACATAGTCAAAACCATGCTTGGCAGAGGGGCAACAAGACAGACCTTTTTGCCATCTGGAAAATCACCATCCTGCTCTCCATGCACCGGAGAAAGTGAGGGGAAGTATCAATCTGCTCCTCAGGATGAGCTCACCATGATAAACGTGCAATATAGAGGCCTGACCAACAAACTTCTTGCGTTTTTTTGTAGTAGTCAGCAAGCAGGAAAAGACAAATGTCCTGCTGCTGGGATCCCGAGGATCTTTGCCTTGGAGAGAAAGAGGATGAACATGCTACCTCTTGGGCTTGCCTTCCTCAAAGGGAAAAATATGTGATGCCTGTTGGGGGAGTAGCCAGATCTGGAAGACCATATGCTGGTTTTGGCTCACTGAAGAAAGCCAACATCTGTTTCGGCTCTGTTTCAAAGTTAAAATTTCTTAAATGGAGCCAAATATTTAAATAATATTAATAATTTTATTTCCTGAATATTAACTATGGTATATGTTGAAATGGCTGCTGTACCTGCAATACGGGGCTTTTAGGGCTTGTGAGCTGCTCAGTCTCTGTCAGCATTTACACAGTCATGCAAGCCAACTATTCACTGCATGGCACATGATTTCAGCTACACATTGACTGCTTAATTAAAAATACTGCTTTTAAAAGAGCAATAGGTCTGGGTTGTTTTTTTTTTTTTACTAACTGCCATAGGAATCTCTGTACTAAAATGCTGCGTACTAAGAAGTAATAAAAATTGATGAAATGCATTGAAACTCAATAAAATATTAGTTACAAATTCATTACATGATATGTCATTTTGTGTCAGGATGCACACAAACATTATTCAGAGCTATTTGATGGAGGGGAGAAAAAAACCTCTAACATACTTTGTGGAACTAATACTCAATGCCAATTTCCACTAATTATCTGGCATTCTCTTTTTTTCAAGTGGGTGGGAGCTTTGTGAAACCAATTCAGGCTTCTCTCATGTTGGTGAACACACTAAGTTTCAAGCTACCCAAATTTCTCTGAAGGGCGTGGTACGTGTATAATGTTTGGAAGGTGAATAGAAGACCCAGTGGGATCCTAGTGTTTACCCCACAGAGGGCATCTCAGGCAATCATCTCCTCCAGTACATCTTCAGGATCCCCTTTCACTCTGTGGCGCCAGAACAATGTGGTTAGCTTAAGTGATCCTGGTAATGAAAGCAGGTCTCAAAGCTTTTCACCCCAGAACAAGGAAGTTTTGTGATTTTGCCACTTATAAATGAGAAACTGAGATGTGCACAGGTCAGGGCACATATGTTTAAATATGGATTTATTAAATAAAAATTCAATGGTTAGGTAAATTACTTTCAGACCTCTCCAAATCACCTGTGGCAATAGTTGGATGTCAGGCCTTTCACCCCCCAGGGATCATCCTAGGCAGCATCAGAAGATGAAGAAGGAAAGTTTCTACCAGGTTTGCTTCCAAAGTGGCTTGTCCTGGATGAAGTCCCTAGCTTCAGAAGTAATGTCCCATGGCTGAAGCCCATGGGGAGGCAGGTGTCTCTCTCTGGCTAGAAAGAAGTGCCCTTGCAGAATAACAGCTTTGACATACCTTCCTTCCCCAAATTTGCCCCTGACTAGCTCTTCTCAATTTTCTGGCTTCTCTGACTCCCATTCATCAGTTTCTCGTCCTCTCCATGTTTTACACAGTCAACTCCCAATTACTTGTGGGTGGTTTATCCAGGTGGCTGATAAACTGTGGATCTTGGGATGCAGAGCCAGCTCAGACCTAGCCAAGCTTATTAACTCTTACGTAGTGTTGCTCTGCTGCTGCTTGGGCCATCTGGGTTTCAGGAGAGGAGCGGTCACCTCTGTGCCAGGAAAAGCCCCAACCTAAGGTACCTGGATAGGCAGGGAGCCAGGCAGGCTCACTGTGCCTGACTCTCCTGCCTTGGGGGCAATGGGGAGGCAAGCAGAGAGATACACAGACCCTCCTGCATGGAGACAGCATCACACCTCAGCTGAGCTGCTGAGGCTGGCTGGTCCAAGAGAATTCCTGAGGAGTTACTGAGGTGTCTGTGCTGACACCTCAGTGCTTTCAGCTGTGCCTAGGCTGATGTTGTTCACTATGCTTCACTTTAGGCACCTACCTTTGCAAATCCTGCATGACTTGGCCAAGGTTGCAGAGAAAATCAGTGGCATAGCTCAAATTCAGGCCTCCTGCCCCATGGCCAGGTAAAATGGGTAAGAATCTCCCACACCAACTGGGAGCTCCTTGGAGCTCCTCATAGCATGCATCCATGTAGGGTGAAGTACTCTTGCTATACTGTAAATGTGATTTGAAAAGTTTAGAAAAAAAAAAATCTTATTTTTAACTCACATTTACTCTGTTTTCCCATTTCCCATATTTTATTTCTCTTTGAAGGACAGGAAACTTGCATCAAGCCTAAAGCAAAATACCAATTTAAAATATCGGACTCAGACATGCAGGCCAGAGCAGATGCTGTCTGCTCATAGAGCAATTGCATCTGGATACATTTAATATTGTGTCCTCACATTTTTATGCTCAGTTTTTACGCTTGTCATCGGATTACTTATTTCCCAAATGTGGTATTTCTGGATTGGACCCGACAGTCATGGCACAGTACATGAAATCTACTTTGGGAGCATGGGATGCTCAAGCCATGTGACCCACAAGCTAGCCTCATGGGGCAATATAAGAAAAAAATATGCACAAAATGTAGGTCTTTCACATTTCATAGCCAGGGAAAGCACAGGTTTGTTTTTATCAATGAGTCTCTGGGCTGCCTTCTGCCTGGATGGCTTAGAAATTTTCTATTTCATCTCAGTGCCCAACGGTGACCTCAGTGTTTTCAAGAAGAACAGAACAAATAGCTGATAGAAAAAGGAGTTAAAGTAGCCTTACTGAACAAATAAATTGGCAAGTGTATCTAATAATTGCATGGGTTCAGCATTTTTCTGCGATAAATGAGTAAACTTTAAATGTATCTCTGAGATGTACTATCACAGGCATTGCCATGGGCAAGTTTTATCCAATGATGAAACAGCAAGGCCTTGTGAGATAAAGATGATAGAAGGGGTACTATCAGGTGGCAGCTGGGTAATTACAACTCTCTATTTGGGCTCTGTAGTGATGCTGCATGTGATAAGTGGAGAATAATGAAGAAAAAGGAGTAGTGATAATACAGGAGCTAAATGGTAGAAAATAGCCTATCATAGCCCACAGCCCTCTGAGTGCCTATGGGGACTTTGAACTATCTTCTTCAGTTTTCAACCACAGAAAAAATACTCTCTCTTTCTTCTTCCTTTGCTAAATTTATGTCTGGTGGGACAAAAGGGAAAACTGAAAGGAAATCAAGGGTATGTGAAGAGAATATGACCTTTGCAAATAACGCTGAAGGTCACTGTGTAATTATTCTAAAATAAAAGTATCCTGTAATCTTGTCTGTACCCACAAAAGATGTAAGACTATTTTTTAATGTGAGTCCGAACAATTTTGTTGGGGATCATGGTTTATAAAAGGTCAGCTAAAGTATTTCTAATTATATCTTGTCTAGCTCTTTGTTCAGAAGAACACAAATGCCATTTGTTACGATAGAGTCAAACTCTGATTAAAGTGAAAGGCTGTCAAAAGACAAACTCATCACACGTAAACTAAAATACTATTTCCTGAGTGAAGATTGGCTTTTTTTAGCTTTTAAAAAAACCACAGGAGTGGAAAATATCCTGCAACTAGACACTAAAACTTTGACTCTACTTTGTTCCTTTTTATTTTTCCTCTAAGGACAGTAATGCCTACTATAGCTCCCGGTGAGCTTGGCACAGTTTGCCAGCTATCTGGGTGACTCTTCTGGTAATTCTTTTGATTCCTCTGGGTGAGATGATAGTTCCATGGCACTTCTTTCACCTAAGTGCCTGTTATGCTGGATGTGTCATAGCACAGGTGTGCACATATGTGTGTGTTCATACGTGAGGGAACACACATAAAATATCCGCTGCTTAAAGATGATCTACAAATTGTTTTGCTTGCTTTTATTTCTTTTTTTTTTTTTTTTTTTAATCACTTAGTTGAACAGCTAGAGTAAGAAGTGTGCTGTGCATTGTTCATGTATGTTCATGTCTTTTTTTCTTCTTAGAATATCAACTCTGAATTACCACAGACCTGATGTAATGGAGCTCCTGGTTGGTTGTGTAAGGTAAGGTTGTGTCGGCTTATTGTCAGGATGTGGAGTGAACAGAAAGGTTCAAAATTAGACCTTTCTTGGTAGAGCAAATGGTGATGTTTATTGACCTAGACACCAGTGAAGCCAGTAGTGAAACCAAGGAAATTTTATATAGTGCCTGGATTTGGGAGGTTTGCAGCTTGTTGGTAAAACAGAGAAAATACTACTCAGTCTTAGGGGGGTGGAAATGAACTGAACTCTTGTTCTTATCATGACAGAACCTAACTGGAAGTATGACAAAAGCATTTATGTGTTACAGAAATTAATGGCACCTAATAAAACACTTACTACTGAACATAATGGTTTGTTGTAGGCAGAAATGCCACAACTGAATAAACAACAAAATTCAAACACACATAAAAGGCTTTGTGAAGCATATACCTGATTGCAATAATTACTATTATATGATTAAATTACGATGTCCATTCCAAATTTTAAAAAATTCAAATCATTACTATGTTTGGTGAGGCACTGAGATGACCCACACCAAGTCCAACGCTTCCTCTGATTTAAGATAAAGGACCTGTTAAAAAATAGATATATATCACAAATCAAAAGTTCACAGTGGAAAGAATTATTAGGCCATCTCAGTCAGCAAATGTAGTTTCTCATTATTGACTGACTCCTACTCCCCTGGAGTAATGGAGTTTTGTCATTGACCCACAAGGCTTTATTTATGTACAGGCCATAGTGCGCTCTGGCCATGCAAGCGGAATAGAACTTTCACCATACAGCTCTGCAGTGGTACCCAAATGGTGAAATTCCCTCTAAGACAAAATTCCTCTCACCTACCTTTACACATCTAAAAAATGAGACATCTAAGTCTGAGTTAGCCACCCTGCTTCTTTTTTCAATCAATGCAGAGAAACTGGCACCCTCAGGAAGAAAATTATGTGATCTGTGTCAGACACCCACCTTAAGGAGGGATCAATCACCCTCTGGAAATACTTATTTCTCCTGACTGAATACAAAGGGAGCCTGGGGTGACTGGCTTAGACATTTAACTTTTAGATGACTGAAGACAGGTAAAATGAATTGCATCCTGACTGTAAAGGAGATTTGTGTCCAGCGAGATCAAGACAAGTCTCTATATTTGCACATCTCTTGCATTTTAAATCACACTAAGTGCTTCCCAAACCACAGTGATGAATAACCTTATTGTCCTTCATCTCGGTCTGTCTGGCTTGCGTTTTGCTCACCGTTGGCTATACAGATGTTATACAGAGCTTTTCAGGTGGCCATGATGACTTAGGCAGTCCCCTGCTCCTTCTTCTAAACCCCATTCTCCACTGATTGTTTAGGTGGTCACATAGTGAAGCAGACCAGGACACTGACGTGGCTGAAAAATTAGTAGGGAAAAAAGGAATTGTTCTTTGTCCTGGCTCAAGGGACCATACGAATAACTATGTTGGAAAAATGGAAGAAGTACCCTAAAAGCAGCACAGGGCTAGAGACTGATCTGCTCTCCTATTGCCCTTCAGTGGCCAGATCATTCACAGTTCATAAACAAGTATGTCAGGAACATCGAGGGAACAAGCAGTGGCTGGGAGATAAACGGGGAATGGGAACCCCTTAAACGGACAAACTGACTGCAGAAAATACACTGTTTGGCTCTGAAAATCGAGAGATTTGGAGGAAAAACTGCCCCATAGATTGGAACCTTGTATTGGTTAGGGAAATTATTTCATTTTTGGTGACCAGTTTCAAGGCTTAACATCAAATTGCCCCCTTATGTTCCCTAATGAAATGGGGTACAGAACAAAACGTGGCACTTTCTGGACCTAGCAAAAAATTAGCATTTTAACTCAAACCAAGACTACACTTTCAAAGTGGATTTCCTCACTTGCTGGGCTTTGGTTCACTTTGTTCACATCACACCTTGACATCCATCAGCTGTATTTCTGTTGGGTGTACCTAACCCAGAAGATACGCTCCAGAAGCACACATACAGTGTTCCCACTGCTTATAGGCACGCAGTCCTGGGGCCAGTGTTGCAGCTAGTCCAGATTCACTCCCTCTGAAATACACAGAGTGTGGATGCGGGATCCTCAGCACCAACTTCTCTACCTTATCAATCTGTTCCTACTGGTCTAAATGTCTTTGCCAATGGAGCTATATCCTGTATGTTACCAAATGTGACCAAAATAATTTTTCTTTATTTCATATTTACCCTTCTCCCATGACCTTGAAATAAAGACCAACTGCCACTTTTGCAAAAAGAAACTGAAATCAGAACTGGCCTCTGAGGCAGATGACCAAGACCCACTAAGAAGTTTTATCTTTGTGGTCTTGGTGTGATCCTTGTCAAAAGTCAGGAGTTTTCCTCTGTCTCTTTGCAATCTTAGATTGCACTCTTACTCATCAATTTCTAGCACCCTAGTCCATAAAATGTACATCCATTATACATCAGTTTTACACTGGCATATGACAGTTTATAGATATGAAATCCTACACCTATGCAACTGCTCTGTAGAGTTCCCTTCTTATTTTCTTACCAGTCTCCTTTTACCTCCTGAAATTACAAGGCCTATACCAGAGAAATGAAGTCAGAAATTTTCATAATTTTTAAGTGTATTCATAAAGGTGGGGAATAATCTGCTCACCATGTCCCTGGTAGATAGGACAAAAATTGATGAGCTTAAATTTCTGCAAAGGGAATTTAAGATAGTCATTAGGAAAAACTTCCTAGTTAAGCCTTGGAGTAGATTGCCTAAGGAGGCTGTAGGATCTCTATCACTGGTGGTTTTTTTCAAGAACAGGTAAGACAAGTGTCTGTCAGGAACATAGTACTTATAGTTTATCTTGCCTTGAGGGGGTGGAGGGAGTAGATGGCTTCTCAAAGTCCCTTCCAGCCTTTTTTTCCTTTGATATTCCAAGGTATTCTGAATGCCTTATTTATCTCTATCAGAGCATCTCAGTCTTTCTAATACAATGTTTATGCAGGACTGAGATTTGGAAATACATAATCCTCTAAGACCACAGATCACTTAGAAGTATTGTGTCTTTCTTATCCATTGATGCCTGACACTAGTGCAGACACTAGTGATCAACTATTGACTCTGTCTGGAATGCTGTCTATCATATTTTGCCCTATTCAAAAATCTCACGGTAAAGCATCATCTGTATTTGTAAATCTGACATGCCATAGAACCTGGATTTCAAATGTCAGTCAAGATGAAAACCTTACTGATAACATCATTAAGACCAACCAGTGTATTTATACCATCGATTTTTGAAACCTTCCTTTTGGTCAACAGAAATACTTAGTCAGTGGTTCTCTAAAACTGACAGACTTAAAATATCAAACCATATTTTCCTATTAAATGCTTAAGTGTACTGGATGACATGATGATTTTACACCCACAAAAATCACACTGTTATTGCACTGCAGACAGAATGATGCTCATTAACAACACAAACCCCTGAAATATGATAAAAAAACAGAATGTGATTGGTTTTGTACATTGACATTGCATTGTAGAGAGATGGTGGTCTCCTCTTACCCATTTCCATATGTTGATGCAACAGGCTATTTCCTTCTTATTTCTCCATCCATCCCATTTCCTCCATGGCTACCATTCCTTGCCTGACTGTTTGCCCTTACCTTTGGTAACACAAGTTCATGCCCATAAACTCAACAGCAGTTCGGTTTGGGACATGAGGAAAGATGCCCAAAGCCACCAGTTGAGAATGCAGTCCTCCACTGGAAATATGGAAGTATGTGGCAATAAAGACCTTCTGTCCCACAAAGCACCAACTGAGCAGTTAACCAAAAGCCACCATCCTCATTTTGTGGCCATCTCTGACACCTGATTGAATTCAAGGGTTTTTGCCAAGTCAAAACTTCTGGTTATGCTCTGCCGTGTGATAGGATAGGACTCAATGAAGAGAGCTGCTCTCCACATCTCTGAGAGATATCTCCTATCTTGTTTGAAAGCTGATATACCCTCTAACTCTGCTGAAGCTATTTTAGTTAAGCTACAACAACTCAATTGGCTAAATCCTTACTAGTGATATGTAGTTAGAGATCACCCAGAGCTGATACTGGGACTGTGGATCTTGTCCTTAAGAAACTTTAAGGTTTTTATTATTTTCTCAGAAATGTCAGTGGAAAACATAATAATAGCAAAGGATGGGCAGAGACTGATTTGTCAGCAATGACATCAATTCAATGGTGCATCAAAACACAGCGGCCTGACAGAGATGAATGACAAAAAAAACATCTCTCCCACAAAAATTCTCATTCTTACTGTACAACAGACGATTATCTCACTTAATCAAATTTTCAATTAAGCTGCCTACAGTGTCAGGAAGCCACAAAGTCATTTAACAGTCAGCAGTCAGAATGGGCTGGAGAGGAAATATTTAAACTGAACTGATCCTGATGGGATTTCCCAAGCTCAGAAAATTCTCATAGAAAGGACATTATATGAAGAAAATTAATTGGCTTTAGAAGGACCAAATTTGTAATTTTGTTCTCTAGATTTGAAATCTTGAGCTGAAATCAGCACACTATTGGTTGTTTTTGCAATGCACACATTTAACATACTTAGCAATAGGTAGAGCTTCAGTAACTGCTATCTAGAAACAGATTCCCTTTGTTGTATTAGGATAGAAATCTGAAGAACCTTGGGTTCTTCTCAGAAGTGCTGTTCTCTGTTAGACAGGAAGGAGCAGAGGTGTCCATGACATTACATGGTAAAGGCTACTTTTGAAAAGTGGATGTGAAAGCAAATGGACCACCTCTCAAAATACTTGGTTTCAAATTCCTGCCCTGCAGTAGATGTTCAGGCTATGAATGATCACTCAGAGAGCAATTCAGGTTTCTAAACATAAAGCCATTTTAGGTTCCCCATTTGGTATACTGCCCAGCCTCCTGCTCTACCCCAGCAGACTGTGTGCCTCCTGAAAGTCCTGCCTGCATCTGCCAGCCCCATGCAGATGTCTTGGATACCTTCAGATGTTTACAATGGCAGCAGATGCTCATATTTAGGCTCAGGAATTGCACCTTCGATTTGTATGTGCTCCCATTTCGTGTCTATAAAATTATAAAATAAGCCTTGCATTCTTCCAGCTTGAGCCTGTGCCAGAATTTGCAGAGTTGACACAAACATTCTGAGTTCTGAGAATGCCAAACATGTTTCCAGAGCAAAAACCTCATGGATTATGTTGAAGTCTATGCACAGAACTTGTCATGAGATCCTTCAGGAAGCAACTATCTGCCTGTCTGGTTTTGTGGATGGCTAATTCCCTTCAGTGAAGCATCTTTCATAGCTTGATCATGGGCTACATGATCTGTCCCTGCACCCTGGCAATCTGTGCTGACGTCTTGTCTAGAGAAGTTGCAAACCCTCCATAAGGTGGGCATTTCCCTACTATACGTACGCACAGGAGTGGCTGCAGCAGGCCATGGCCTCAGCCAGAGCCTCTCTTCATTCTGTTACAGGACTAAATTGTACCAGCTTCCACTCATTGATTACACACTGAAGATACTTGTGTAGAATAGCACTATTTGCCCGTAATATAAAGCTATTCTCTACTTGACATCCAAGCAAATAGAAAATTCTGCTGAGAGTCTACTTCTTTGTTCTGTAAAGAATTTCAATAAGGTATCTTTCATTTTTAAAAGTCAATTTTCTCCTATTTAAAGGTATTAAGCAGTCATTCATTCTGATGACTGATTTTCACATGCTTCATGCCCTCTGATCATCAGAGATCAAGAATATCACCACTGTCCTTCTTTGGAACTAGGATTTGTGATAGCCTATGGTAAATGCCCTGGAACAGGAAAATATTCTACAGATAATTTAGCTGCACCAAATTATTTTGGAAAGTGTTTATTTAAGAGGACTCTGCACATCAGTGACACACTTATTGATTTGATACAAAGTATTCATTTTCCAGTTGTATTATTTTATCATGTTAGCTTTCTGTTGAATTTTACTTTTTGCTGCACGGGACATTTGTTCTCAAAACAAATGTATTAGGTAAACAGTTTGAAATAGTTTTATTGAATTTCTTATCATGTTTTTCCCTCCAGATGACTTTCATTTAATACATCTATCCTTCTGATTTAAATCTTTCCCTGTCTAGGAATAGACCACTAGGAAGGACTATAACATCAGGATACCTGCCACTCCAGCCATTTTTAAACATTTCCCCTGAGTAATTAGTTCAATCACTGTAAGACCCTGGCAAGAAAGTTCATATGCCTCCAGACCTGATTTCTTACAATTATGGGTATTTACCATTTTGTGGGCTATCTGGGATCAAGGGGGCCAAAAGCAAACCTAACTACCATGAAATGGAGGAGCTGCTCCGAATCCCCATGTTTGTCTGCTCAGTGACCTCAGATTAGTGGCCTCCCACTAATGGGAGCTCAGAAAGGGTTTCAAACCCTCTGTCTCACAATTACTAGTCAAATGAGTAAAATACAGCCAATAAAACAGCCAATGGCACATGGTTGGTGTCAGTGGAGGCTGCTAAGAGGAGTCTCAGTTCCAGCCAATGCTGTTGGGATCTTGGGAACAAACCTGAAATTCACAGGCTTCTGGATGACTTCGAGCTAAGAAGCAGCAAAGCTACTCATAACTGCGGAAAAAATAAGACAGATTAGACATACCAATGGAAAGATCCATATTATACAAAGTTACTACTTTGTCATAATGTCACAGCCATTTTCCTCATGAAATTAAGATGTCAAACACTGAAATATCCAGAAAATTCTAAATGGTTCCATTTCTTTTAATATGTTGTCTTTGGACAGATCCCAGAGCTCAAAGCATGTGAAATTTGAGGTACTACAGTAAAGAGCATCAGCCACTCAACTCTTGACAGTAGGCACTGGGTAATTTGGGCCTCATCTGAAGTTACTGAAGTCAAGAATATGACCCAGCTATACCTACATGTGTTTCAATTCCTTCTCTAATTACAAAGTAGATAATCTCTAACTGTTAGCATTCTCAGGGGAAAAGTTAATTTACCTGCCAATCAGTTTATAGATTATCCTTCCAGCTTTGTCATGAACTTATCCCGAGGAATACCACTACTACTTTGTGATCTAAAAATGTTTAATGTTCACAGTGTCATTACCAAGTGAACCTCTCCACTCTGCAGTGAAGGTATTGCATTAGGCTCATACTGTAGTTTTAACAACATACTGCACATACATACTCTCTGGTTCCCATCACCTTAGTGCTGCTACACATACTGTATGTACCGAGTATCCCAGGTTGCATCTTTTACCTCTTCAGGCATAGTCATAATAACTGAGCTATAAACAGACTCCACTTGAGATCATTAGAGGTGAAATAATCTCCAGGACTTTCTCACATGCAGGCCTGGATGGAGAGAGAAGTCTTGAACCATGGGCTATGTCTGGTCAGCTTAGACATGGCTTGAGTATTCATCCTTCATTTTACTGAAGACAGAGACCTCTACAGTTCTGCTATACATTGCCTGATCCTGTCAATAAATATTTATGTAGATGTTCCCAAGCAAAATCTCTTTATTCATAAATCTTAAGCCATCAAAACATGAATAAGAGTTACTCTATGAAAGGTCTCCAGACACTGGACATTTAAATGTATTAATTTATCTAAATGATAAGAATTTTTAACAGATCACCAGTGTCACCACTGCTTTCATCTGTGCTGAGTGCATGATGGGGCACACTAGGTAAGCTGCTGAAATATGAAATAATTACCTACAGATGAAGTTGCACTGACAAACAGAAGCAAAATTCTCACTCAACTTTGGCACTAGCTCTTGAGAACAAACAGTCCTGAAAGTAGAGCTTGTTCAAAAGCAGAACTTCTGAGAGTGCCTCAGTGTCCTTCCTATTTTATTCAATGGGAATAAGAACCTCCCTTAAGGGGACCCAGGATATTCTGAGGGGTGATTGGTCAAAGTTTATGGGGTGCTACAATTCACACAGTGTTTACAGAACTGACAACATTTACAGCATAGAGTGTTCATGGAATTTGAATTGTATTTGTGCAGCTAATTAGGAGGACTCACACAGACATGACCTGATTTAGGAGATGAGAATTTAGAAATTACGGAGAATCCTATAGCCAAAATCAACAAACTATATGATCTTAAGGAATACACTCTCACAGGAACTGTCTGAAAATTACAAACCTGGGTCCCTAGATTTAGACATTTAAATCCACACATAAGCGTCTAGATTCCACTGCCAAAATGGACTATTAGATCATAAAATTTGCTCTGCAGTGTATTAGAGCTATTACTTCATCACCCAATTAATTCTATATGGAGCCAAATAACTTCTATTTGATGAAATGATAATTTGTGTTTGACTAGCACACGTCTAGCAGAGTATCTGTTTTTGATCTGACAATAGCTGGAGACAGAAAATCTATTGCATGATAGTTAGTTTGAATGGTTAATCCCATTCACTGTTAAAAAAAAGGTATCTGACTTCTGTCCTGGATCAACTCATCTTCATATTCCAACCACAGTTTCATTCTCTATGAAATTCAAGATCATTTTAATGCTCAGTGTTTTCTTCCAGAAAAGGGATTTATATACTTTAATCAAATCCCTTCTCAATTTTCTTTCTGATAAGATTTAAAAAAAGAAAAAGAAAAAAAAAAATCCAGTTCTTAAATCACTCACTGCATTTTTTTCATCACTTTCTCCATCTTTCTTTTTTTTTTTTTTACTTATCAAAACTGAACCCCATATTCTAGCTGTTGTCTCAACAGAACAACATATGCAAGTGGTATCACCTCTCTACTTCTCTTCATTTCTTCCATGTTTGTACAGCCAGGCTGTGTGCCCATGGCACAGCATTGCATTGGGAAGGACTGCTGAATTCCTAGTCTGTTAAGAGCACACTTTTTAGGATATTATCAGCTATTAATTTTTTTGCTTGGCTTATCTTTGGCAAACCATCTCCTTTTCTGAGGTGTTTGTTTTCTTGTTCTCTGCTTGACTATTTTGCTTCTTCAGTCTTCCAACAGCCTGCAGCATGCCATGGGACTTTCTAGACCCACTCTATCCTGCATTGACACTCAACACAGCAGCTTGGATTTCCCTCATTAATGCCATTCCTAGGTACCTCAGAGCTCTCCATGGCTAAAGCTTTTCTACTTTACCTATGAGGACTTCCAGCTTCCCAGGCTTGGAAGTTTCTCCTGGATGCACCCTGGCTCTACATCATGTGAACCTACATGCAGACCAATACCCTCCTACTGCCATCCCTGGTTTCTACCCCAAAAGCTGGGTTATCCCAAATGGAGTCACTCTATGGTCCTGCACGCAGCTGAGCTGAGTCAATGTAACACCATGATCCTAAAGATCATTCTGTGCACACCAGAAGGCAAGGGTAGCTATTGTCTGTCTACATTGCCCCAACATGTGCAAGTTGGCAGTAAGTTTCTAAAGAAGGTGTTCACTACATAATAAACACCCTTTAAAAAACAATCAAACCAATATCCAGTCTTGGAAGTCACAGTAAGGAGAGGAGGCAAGAGTAAAATGGAGTGAATACAGCACTGAATTACCTGAGGCTTACAAGTCAGCAAATGCCTGAAGTAGAAGGTGACAGCTGGAATCCGTACTAGGACTAACGAACTATTGGTAAGCCAGTAAGAGGAATTATATGAGGAACAGAGATCAGTGTTATCCAAAGGGAGATGCAAGAGATGCTGAAGGGAAGAATTATATTTGTTCTGAGGAGGGGGAACATAGACAATCAAACACACCAAGACTGACGACAGTAGAGGCTGGGAACAGAGACAACAGTCTGGCCATACAGACTGTTCCCACTGTTCTCAGCTTACACCAGTGAATCTGTAGGGAGAGAGCATTTATACCTCCCACAATTCAGAAAACTCTACATCCACCTATGAGTCCTATGGCTCAAGTATTAACTTTGCTCTAATATCAGATCTAAGATTCACAAAACAAAAAGTAGCAGCCATCTCAAGGCATTTTTCATTGGGAAGTTATTTTAATTGATAGCTGAAGCCAGTCAGAGCTGTACTGGCCCCTCATCCATGTATAAACTCAGTGTTAAGGAGAATTTAAGGTGACTAGGAGGGATACACCAAGGAAATATCATATTTAACAACTAAATTTCTTTTTCTCAACTGTTGACTGGGCTTACTTAGAAGAATGATTATGGTATTGCTTATGTAGCCTTTAGCCAGCAAAGCAGGTCAATATTTGACTCTCATGCTGCTCAGTGTAGGCAAGCAATTTAGTCACACCATCGAGAGAGGAAGATGATGAAAACCAAAAATCCCTGCCAAAGACAGTAGGTCCTTATGATAAGAGAAACTCATTGAGCAAAGTGGTAAGCTCACAAAAACTTGCGATACCAGTCAAATGCCAGGAATCACATGTTAAGCAGATTGAAGAATGGACTGACTCATGAGCTGCAAGCTAAATAAATGCAGAAAGTTCCATTTGGGATCAATGAGCTCCAAAGCGGGTTCAATTCTGGTGATGAGGGAGCACCAACACACCACCTTGTGTCCCTAGTGCCAGGAGATGCCCAGGTCCAGCAGAGGGAAAGCAAGAGATCCTTGGCTGCATCAGGAACAGAACTTTTTGTTGTTTTGTTATGGTTTGGGTTGTTTTCTGAAAACCCTCAGTGTAATAGTATCCCAAACTATTGGGTGATTATCGAAAGTTTGAGATATATGCAATTTGTCTCCTTGGAGTACTTCACAATATTAGCTTCAGGTTTCAGAGTGTTGAGTGTTAAATTACTCATCACAAACAAAAGAACTACTGCAGGAAAGGTGTTGATAATAATGCCTGATAGCTGTGCATAATGTTTTGATTGGCAGAGTGTAGTCTGACTGCTACAGGAAGCAATTGGCCGAAGGTTCTTGTTGAGGCATAAAAGAAAAAAAAAAAAACAAACTGTACGAGAGAAAGATTTGAACAGAAAAATGTGGAGCTCTGTCTACTAATTTGCTACCAAATGAAAAAGAGTTTTTCCCTTACCAGTGGATTTGCCTTCCATGCGATGCAAAGAGGAATAAGAGACTCTGAAGTCAGAGATACATGTTTACATGCAAAGCAGTGGTGCTTTAAGAATTTTTTGCCCTACAGTCATCAAAAGTTAAATGGGAATTTATGCTGGTGAACAATTTCTCATTAAGGTAAAATGTGAATTAAACAATGAATACGGGACAGGGTTGAAGAGAGAGAAATCATAATAATACTCAAAAAGAAATTTATCCAGTCCTAAACTGAAAAAAACCCACATTATGTCCTTAGTCTGATCATGAAGGCACTGACACAACATGATGAGTGGAACAAGGAACCAAGATAACCAGCATTTCATGGAAGGCATTTTCCATCAGAGGACAAAGTGAAAAAGGTTCTTCTCCTGTCTTCATTCTGTTCCTGGTCTAAAGTTCCCTTTCCCTTAAAACCCAGACCAAAAGAAGAGTTGGATATTCTGTTCTTTTTGGGAATTAGTGGTTGCAGAAGAAAACATGTAAGACACTTTGCTATGTAGGGGAGCCAAGAGAATTAAAGAAATATGCATAACATAGCTGCTTCCTACTGTCAACAAGGGAAGAAATTCTGTGAGAGATGACTGGTGCCAAACACTTTTCAACGCCTGATATGTCAGCAAGGTTCTGGCAGGTGTCCTTAGGAAAACAGAGCACTCGTCTGAGCATGTTCAATACCCCCTTGGGAAACACTGTTTTCTCAAACTGTGTGAAGCACCCGGTGCATTTTCACTAGAAAATACAGCCTTCTTTCATAGTACATAAACCTCTGAGATTTACCCATTGGAGGTCAATGGGTTAATCAACATAAACAACAAAACCATGAGAGTACACAGCTCTGATGCTCTGAGAAGCTTTGGGGAAAATCAGAGCTTCTGCTTTAAACTTAAGTAAAACGTAAACTCTGTGGAAGGGAAATTGCCTACTGCAGCTGGTCAGAGTACAGCACAGTGTACTGCAGGGCACTGCACAGGCTGTCACATCTCCAATAGCAGAGAGAGGGGTACAAGGACTGGACTGTAAAAGGAATACCTACATGATGTGAGTGCATGACCGACTCCCTGGAAGCAATACCATGCATGGGATACAAATCGTAGTAAAAAAGAAACTGAAAGGGTTAAATGAATCCATGTTCTGTAATAAAGACTTCGGACACTGAGCTGAAACTAAGTGGTCTCCAGACACTTTCAGGAAGCTCTGGGCACAGATCTCCTGCACCATCATAGCCTAGATTGGTGTTTACGCATCCCACTTGCTAACAAGTGAAGTGTTAACATACTCAAGAAGAGCGTGAGGAACACCAGACTTAGACTGTGGGTGTTAAAAACTTTCATGTTTTTATTTATGGGAGGCCAAGGTTAGCGTAAATTACCATAACCACTTTTTGCCACTGCCAAAAGGGACCTGTCAACTTTCCCACCTCCGCCCATAAGAATGGAGATTATTTTTCCAGCTACAAGTGTATCATTTGCAAATTAAATATAAATGAGGAGATATTTGATTGTTCAGACACAATCTTGATGACATCTGACAAAAAGGCAGGAGAGGAAAATACACGTTAGATTATGTGCTTGACAACTTGAATTTTTACACCGAAAACCCTTGAATGTTTTGGGTTTAGCTGAAAGCTAATTAATTAATCTTAATTAATTAAATGAATTAATTAAAACCAACAACACAGTCACAGCCCTTATTGTCAATTTAAGAAAGATCTCTGTCAAAGCTTAGTGGTCATGACTACAAGGAATTCGCAGGAAAGTTCAGGTTTAGACATGCAACTGCTAGTCCCACCTACCCCAAACCTAACAAACATCTAAAATAGCAAATCTCATTAAAGAAATAAAATCATGGAATCATACTCTGATCTCCATTTTGGACTGTTAGTCACCAGCATAGCACCAAGAAAATCCGAGGCTGTCTTCCAGGAACACGTGAAGTTAGCAGAAAATTTCCATGTGTAGGCATGGTTAGAAAGCAACAGCAGGGTACACATCTGACTGTGGATATAGAAGGAGAAAAACTAAGCAAAACAGTCAGTCAAGTTCATGGTCCTGAGAGCTCTTAGCACTCTTCATGAGAATGACAGTGAAATTATTTATGCCCAAATGCATTATATTGATCCCTGAGGTCAAAACAGGTATCTCAATGTTGATGGAAGACAGAGACATTGTGAGGTGCTGAATTGACCATTTTGCCCAGGGAAGACCAAATCTGGAAATGCTGCATCATCTTGAGATTTCTGATTCCTAAATATAAAAAGTTTGGGACAAATGAACTTTCCATCTTGCAAGGACGTTTCAGAGACTCACATTACAAGCTGATTTATAGATTTGTCATAAGTATTTTGGATTCTGATGTTTATTACTAATTTCTGATTATTATTTCTGGCCTTATGCTTAATTGGGAAAGGAAGATGAGTGAATTATATCTCCAGGAAGGAATAGCAAGAGCTAGTTGAAGCTGGTTATTTTGTTGTCCATTGATTCACATTACACGATGTTGACCAAACTAAAACTCAAATACTGAATGGATCAGATCTCTGTCAGATTCTTTGTCTCAAACCTTGCTCAGAAGGACATGCTTTCCCTATAGCAAATGTAGGTTAGATTATTGTTTCCTCTCTAGTATTGTCTAGATCAGCTAGACGAGTACAGGATCTTTGCTCCTTTGGAGACCTTTGGAGAACTTGCTGCAGAGACAGCACCTTCTCTCTGTTACCTTTTTTTTTATGGAGAGACTCAGCTCTTCCAAATCCTTCTGTTTCAGCTCTCAGCAGAAAACTTCTTATGGACTCCTTAGGGATCTTCCTTTCATTTTCTTTAACTCTTACATCAATTTAGACAAAATTAATTCTGGTTGTCTTCTTTTTTCTCTCATTCTACTTCTAGATTAGTTTTGAATGCTCAGAGGTTCTTAATTATCTAAAGCTAGAAGTTTGCCACAGTTGCATCTCTGGCTGTTTTACTGTAGCACTACATTATTTTTTTTAAACCATTCTTCAATATTTTTAATGGTCCTTTTTGTTTTTTGAATAATACCAGCTTGGGCTTTACCATTGCCTTCCTTCTCCTTTTGCATCTTAGTTAAGGTTACTTTCTTCACAATTTCTCATTCACTGACTGTCAATCTGCATCTTAAGCAAAGCCCTAGAAGTTCATCTCAATCTAGTCTGCACACAATGTCCTTGATGGTAATAACAGTGCTGCTGCCAGCTGCTGCCAGCTGCTGCCCTGGACATTATGTTCTGATACTGAAAGCGCTCTCTCCAAAGCAAGTCTGGGTACAGCAGATGTGCAACCCAAATCTCCTGTGTTAGGGGCAAGTGCTCCAACCCCCAGCCTGCAAGGCAAAAGAAAAGGGACACTGCTCATCTTCTCGCAAGAATCAGCCCTACCTTGCTGGACATCTGCTTTCAGGAGACAGCTTGTTGGCATGAGTCCCAGCAGCTCTCCCTTCTGTCTCCACCGGCTCTGGGAGGAATCCATGGCTGGTTATGGTCTGGAGCCTCCCTTTGACCACAGGTTTTTCTTCTGTCCTGAAAGAAGATGGGGTTTAGTTTTTCTGCTCCCCAGGACAAACCTAATCTACGGCCTAGACAATGTTTTTCAGAAAAAAAAAAAAAAAAAAAAAGAAAATACAGTTCTGGCTAACATCTAAATATTTTTCAGAATGTCAGTTGTGATCAATATTGCTATGGGAAGGTTCACACCCCTGGACTTCACTACCCATCAATTTCGGAAATTTGTACTGAGGACCAATCTGGTGTAGTGTATGTTGTTACTGCTTTCAGAAATAATCTAGTAATAATACACACTATCCATGTATTCTCTGGTTGAAAATAGAGAATGAAATCTGAAATACAGTGATAGAATTATGAAATTAAATATTGATGACATTCAATATTTTTCAATACTGATGTTTGTGTGGCATATCAGAAACATTTGATATCACCCTGCATTGAAACAATAACAAATTCTCAGATGTCAGCATTTCTTACGAAAATGATATTGTATATCTTATCTGGTCTTGTCTAATAGGATTTTCTCAGCACTGTTCCCAAGGTTTTTCCTCTTTAAAAGATAGCAATAATACCTCAATAAAGACTTTGATTTTTCTCTCTTTGTTACATTTCTTTGAACATGTTGGTTATCAACTTAATAATTAAAATTATTGTATTGCATATAATGAAATAACCAATGCCATCTTATTGGAGAATCTGATTCACCCTTTCTTCCTTTTGTTTTATATTAAAACATCATTAAAAAGTTACAAAGCCATTCAATCCATGTAGTCCTGCACAAAACATGGCTAACTTCAAAGCTAAATTGAGTTGCTCAGGGCATTGCCCAGCAGTTTGGAACATCTCTAAACTACTTAGGCCTGTATGGTGTGAAAACTTGTATGAGGCCTGGAGTCAGGACCTGCACCTCCTATTTACAGCACCAGTCTATCCATAGTGCCTTTAATCATTTTGATGTGTAAAGTACAGAAGACTGAGTAGCCTTTCTGTGAGAAAATAATGCTTCCTTTAGCTACTTGTATATGGTTGATATACAAAACTGGCTGACATCAGTGTACAAAAAGTAGAAGCATACAAAACTGTCCAGCCACTGGCCTGGGTAATACAGACAAAAAGAGGGAAGAAACCCAAGCAACTGTCCTCACCAAACCAGCTTGTTTTTTTTCTTGTTCTCTCTGTTTATTCCCTAACTTTGAATTCCAACTTTTCCTGCACCTGCCTTTCAGACTACTTTAGATAATTAGCAATACACCATTTGTGAGTTAAAAGTTTTACATTGAGTGAAATGACAAGAATGAAGTTATTATCTCTGTTATTTCATTTTCCTTCCATTTCCTTCCATTTCCAGGCGTATTCTTCAATAAAATCCTAAACAAGGTGCAGGCATGCACTAGTCTGTCATGCTACTGTTATGTTGCCAAACAGGTAGCATGAATTTCCCTCAGCAAGCTATAAAAAGTGCAGAAGTCAATGAAGCAGGATTTATGGTTAGAGAAAGAGATTACAGAATGAGACTTAAGCACATGCTTAACTGCTTTGCTGAGCTAAGGCGTATGTGGGGACACTGATAACTTTAACATTTGCAAAATCCTTCATGATAGCAAACCACCATTAACCCTATAATGGTTATATCAAACGACATCATGATGCCAGCAGCTTATTAACTGAGCTTTTATTTTTAATGGAAGTGAAACTGCTTTCTTACTGTGTCTTATTTCACATCTCATAAAGGTGTTGGTTTCTATCATTTTGTTGCATAGATCATTTAGATTGTTATCAAATTTTGTCACGAGAGCTTAGTTCTGCAAGACAGAACTGTACTTTTATTCCTAAGGACTAGGTAATGAGCTTGAAATAATGTGGAAAAAATACATATAAGTGTTGAAGTTACTGTCTTTAGGAGGACAATAAGATCAAATATTAAAAGGAATATACTTAATGAGTAATTGTCTGGACATGGCACAGATCATTATTTTTTAGATCTGATTTTAGAACAGACTATAGATGCAGTACAGAAGCAGTTTTTCTTACCATGGCTGGTTACAGTTATCATAATAAAGCAAGTTAAAGTGGGGAAAGTGGTATAATTACATGCATGGCTTTGCAGCTCTAGGTTACTGACTCATATCCAGGTCAGATAACTAGTAGCAGGAATTCATTCTCAAGAATTATAACTTATTTTGATACTGTTCAAGACATTTAAATAATAAAAAATGTAAAATATTTATCTGAGATAACATGTGATGAGAAAGCCTCCGATATTCTTTATGTTTTACTTTTCAGTATGATTATTTTAAATATATATGACCGGACTGTCTTGCATCAAGATTCACACACACACAAACTCCCTGATCCTCCCTAATCTTTGAGCTGTTCCTCAAGTCCTTATGGTGCTGGCAATGGATCTGCAAGACATCAGATTTCAGTAGTAGCTGGCGGCTGGATTCCAGCCTGCCGTGTTCATAGTCCTTTCCTTCTCAAAGCTTGCAGACTTAGGCTGGAAGCCATCACCTTCCAGGATAGGGACTCACAGCTATCTGTGACCAGAGTCCTGGGAAACAAGTCTATTGACTCTATGCGTAATGAAGATCTAGCCATAAAATACTGCCTTTAAAGGGAAAAAAAGAAAAAAAAAAAAAAATTCACAAATGGATAACTGCTATTGATTTGCCAGCACAGTCTGTGTTGTCTGGATATTTAACTACTCAATCGAAGCTGCTGGCATCCCTTGCTTGAGCATATGAGACAGATTGCTTCCCCGGGGTATCTCCTCCATTTATTTCATATTTTCTGTTGATTCCTCCAGGTAATGTGTATAAAATCTACACTATATATATAGGCTCCTTTCCTGCAAGGGCACAAACTGGATCAAAGCACCACTTCATCTCTCCACCTTTCTATCTGGTTAGCCTTTTTTTTCAATGCTAAAGACTACAAAGTGCAAGAAGATGTATGAGAGAATCAAGCATGGCTGAGGTGAGAAGGTACCTTTGGAGACTGTCTAATCCAACTCCCCTGAATAAGCTGGATCACTTACAGCAGGTTGCTCAAAACCCTCAGGTTTTGAATATCTCCAAAGTTGGAGAGTAAACCTCTCTGACCACCTCGCAGTGCAAAAGGGTTTATTTCTTATTTTTGAATGTCATTTTCTATGTCTTAGTTTGTGCCCATGTCCCTTGGGCACCACAGAGAAGAGCCTGGCTCCATTCTCTTTGCGGTCTTCCTTCAGGTATTTAAGTACATTCATAAAGCTCCCCTGAGCCTTCTCTTCTCCAGGCTGAACAGTCCCAGCTTTCTCAGCCTTTCCTCATAGCAGAGATGCTCCTGCCCCTTTACTGGACTGTGTCTAGTATGTCCATGTCTCTCTTGTACCAAACACACGACTCCAGATGCATTTCAACAGTGCTGAGTAGAGGAAAAACCACCTTTCTTAACATGATGGTGATATTTTCCTGCTAGGATGCTTCATAAGGTTCTGGTGGCCTTCTTTGCTACAAGGCCACACTGCTGGTTGACGATCCACTCAGTGTCCACCAGGACCCCCAGGTCCTTTCCTGCAAAGCTGATTTCCAGATAGTCAACTTTGCAGCCTGTGCCTGGTGCATGAGGCTGTTCCTTCACAGGTACAGGACTTTGAACCTCCCCTTGTTGAACTTTATGGAATCTGTGTCTCCAGCCCATCAAGGTCCCTCTGAATAGCAGATATTGGGCTGGTGCAAGGACAAGGATGTACAAAGGCAACCAACTCTAGGTGGCCCTACTTAAGTAGGGAGGGTTGGCTAGCTGACCTTCAGAGGTCCCTTCTAACCTCAGCCATCTGGTCATTCTGTGAAATGTGAGTTGTCTTCCAATTATCTGCACACAGACCTCTAATTTGTCCTGTTTGTTCCCCACACTGCACAAGCACTTGAGAGAGGCATCCTCTGACACTGATTCCCCAGAAAGAGTATGAGAGCTTCTTGCTTTCATCAGCTCTGATGCTACACAGGCTGCTGAACTCCTGCAGCTTCTTCACTTATCAATGCAGACCCTCCACCAGTGCCCACCTCCTGGGGTAGGGAGGGAGTCCACCTCCCACTGCCACAGCCTCAGTGAGGGGTCCCAGGCTCCCCAGCAGCCCCAGCACCAGATAGCTGCATCATCCTTTGGGTGCTCAGTCTGTGTTGAGACCTCTGATGTGCTGGAGTGGCGGCTCCAGCAAGTGCTGGAGATCATGTCCTGGGGAACCACAACTGCTGAGCACCATTTGTACTCCCATTTCCCATGCCCTTCTACACAAGTGGCTGCCCAAATTGCTGTGCCTGCTGGCTGCCTCTGTCATCTGTGCTCTCAGGTAGGGAGGATGAAGGTTTCTTGAAGAAGCTGAAGCTATCTGGAGCTTTCCATAGGACCAGTGTAGATTGCACAGTAGGAGCAATCCTTGTGCCATAGGATTTAAAGTAAAGTACCCATACTGACCCACACTATGAAAGCTTCAAACTTGCAGATGGCTTGAAGGATGTTCATCAAAGGAAAAAAAAAAAAATTAAGTAATAGGGAGAAAGAAAATGAAAAGCAGTAGACCAAGGAGCCACAATCTGGAGATAAGGTTTGGAAAGGGACAATTACTATGCTTCAAAGAGACAGGAAGGCACTTTCAAGCCACAGTATTGGTAGAGAACAAATCATAGAATCATCATAGAATCATAGAATGCCTTGGGTTGGAAGGGACCTTTAAAGACAAACTACTCCAATCCCTCTGTAGTAAGCAGGAATGTATTTGACTAGATCATGCTGCTCAGAGCCCTGTCCAACCTGACCTTGAATGTTTCCAGGCATGAGGCGCTCATCACCTCTCTGGGCAACCTGCTTCAGTGTTTGTTTCACCAGCCTCATAAAAAAATTTCATCTTTGTATCTAAATTTACCCTTCTTTAGTTTAAAACCACTGTCCCTTGTACTGTTGCAACAGGCCCTGCTAAAAGGGCTGTCCCCATCTTTCTTATAGGTCCTCTTTGAATACTGAAAGGCTGCAATAAGGTCCCCCTGGAGCCCTCTCTTCTCCCAGCTGAACAACGCCAACTCTCTCCGTCTGTCCTCATAGGCCAGGTGCTCCAGCCCTCTGATCAATTTTGTAGCCCTTCTCTGGTCCTGTTTCAACACGTTTATGTCCAGAGATGGACACAGTACTCCAGGTGAGGTCTCACCAGAGCAGAGCAGAGGGGAAGAATCACCTCCTTCGATATGGTTGACCTTGTGGGCTGTGAGCACACGTTGCCAGCTCATGTCCACCTTTTCATCTACAAGTACCTCCAAGTCATTCCCCACAGGGCTGCTCTCAATCTACTCATCCCACATTCTATATTGATATTGAGGATTGTCCCAACACAGATGCAGGACCTTGCACTTGGCCTTGTTGAACCTCATGAGGTACACATGTGCCCACTCTTCAAGCTTGTTCAGATCACTCTGGATGGCATTCTATCTCTCTGGCTTTTTAACTGCACCACTCAGTTTGGTGTCATCCTCAAACTTGCTGAGGGTGTGCTCAATTCCATTGTCTATGTCATTGATGAAGATATTAAACAACACTGGTCCTAGTACAGGGACAGTGCTGTTCTGAGGGACACCACTTGTCACCAGTCTCCATCTGTCCATAGAGCCGTTGACCACTACTCTCTGGATGTGACCATCTAATCAATTCATTATCTACCGAACAGTCCCCCGACCAAATCCAAATCTCTCCAATTTAGAGAGAAGGATGTTGTGGAGAACTGGGCCAAAGACCTTGCAGAAGTCCAGAGAGATAACATCCATAGCTCTTCCCTTGTCCAAGAGTAAAGCTCCCGTAGAAATAAACCAGTGCTGACATTAGTGCATGGAGTAATTGTAAAAACAAACAAAAAAACAAAAACAAACCAACAAACAAAAACAAACCAAACCCAACACAACAAACAAACCCTGAAACAAATTCCTAAAAGCATCATTCTCACTGGGAACGTGGCATGAGCTCCCCTTTCTCTCTCAAAGCACTTCTGTACAACATCTGGACTGACGATCACACACATACACCCCTAATGGCAATTCAGACTGATACAAAAACAGCAAGAAAGGAAGAGTCATAAAAGGCAGATCTGAAAGATGCTTTCAGCATCCAGCAGAGTAGTTTTTCCCACAAACCACTTGCCAACATCCTGACACACAAACACCTCTATATTTATACTGTATGTGATTTATATCTTGCCAATTGCAATATACGTCTCTTTAGGGATGGCTTCTATCCATACTGGCACCAGCAAAGAGCTCACAATATTTCTGCTTTTCAGAGATTATAAAGAAAATAACTATGTGATGTGTCAAAGAGAGGTAACAAAAGCTGGATACATGTCAGCAGAAGCCTTTTAGCACTAAAATACCAACAAGGTACCTGATATGCAGATCATTGTGAAATTCATCACTTTTGAAGATAAAGCATGCAATTAGAAAGTTTTTCTTCTCTTTATGGGATGATTTATAACACTGTTTTCCCTAATAAGACATTGTGTAAATGCTTTTTCTTCTTAAGGGATTTTACAGCTAAAACATTGTGCCACTAATACACACCCATCATTTCCCTGTTTCCTTCATCAGAGTCTCCTTCTCTGGAGACTTTCAAGACCTGTCTGGATGCATTTCTGAGTGATCTGCCCTAGTTCTGGTCCTGCTCTGGCAGGGAGGTTGGACTTGATGATCTTCAGAGGCCCCTTCCAACCTCTAGCATTCTGTGATTCTGTGATTCATCAGATTAGTGAGCCTGCTGCTTTGGGTACATTACATGTGACAATGTGGAGACAGAGGCAGTCTGTGCTCACCATAATGTCACCACAATATCATGAGGACAGAGCCTCATACATGTGTAAAAAAAGGAAATACTCTCCTCATTTCACAGGGAATTAGAGATGGCCAAGATTTCTCATGCTTTTTTTGGAAAATGATAACTCACCAAAATCAAACTTATTTTTAGGAAGCATCTTTGAGAGTCTCCTGGTTTGGGGCAGAGGTCTGGAATTATTTTAATTGATTAAATTAAATCTCACCATCTCTTGGTGGACTGTATTCAAAAGGAAAACACATACAGAAAGTTAAGTTACCCAGTAACGCACACTGGGTTTGACTCCAATGCTATTTAAAGTAATGTGCCCCGCATTATTTAAATGCAATCCTTCCTTGGATTGGGCCACTTTCCAGCAGGAAGACAAAAGTCATGGGAGTGGGTGGGAATACTAGCAAGAAGACTAACAGCTCTCGCTCTGGGTGCTTTGGATATGTATCCTGCTTTCTAAAGATACTTGCTACAGATACGGTTGATTTGGTTAGTTTGCAAAAGCTGTGGGCTAGTTTCACACCTTCCTTCTTCTGTGTAGAAAACAACCGTCACTGAGAACATTGCAAGATTTATGTAGAGAAACCCCGAATACAGCATCACTCTGTGGCTTCATGATTATGAGCCTTATGAGGGATGGATTGATAGGAGAGATTCTTGGCTATCAATGGCCATTTATATACTGTACATTAAACATATGTTGGATAAAACACATAACACGGGAAAGTACAAGGACTAAAATCACTCTTTTCCCGCTACCAGAGCCAAGTTCAGGTCCTGACCACTAACTTGCATAGTGATTCATGCAGCTCTTTGCCCTTTCCAGGCCAGTGAATCCTGGATCCTTCCCTGCGCTGCCTTAAAGCTCCCTGTCAACAAAGTGCTGCCACTGTTTTGCCCGTTCTTTTTGTCCATCCTCCTGGATCCTGCCTCAGAAAGTCTGAGGAAAGTGAGCAAGTATTTTCAGTGCCCCAAGCAACAGATCAAACAATCAGGAGCAAAGGCAAGGGGGTCTAGTCAGAGCGGCAGCTACCACTGCATTTTTCAAGGGGCCTGTGTGACCTCTTTTTTTTCAAGTGTTAGGCACTTGGAGAACATTAGCTTAGTAGAGCTTTCCACAATAACAATTTTGGACTTAAAGCCTAATTTTTTCCAGAGTCACGCAGTACATTCTGGAGTCCTTTCCGGGATATAGCTCACAAGCACCAAGCCAGCCAGTACTGCATTCTAGGAGCTGTGGTTTTCCTGCAGAGGACACTGGTCTTTCTTGCTTCACTCTCATGCAAAGCAACCACCTAGCCCACTGGAGCTCCATACAGCTGTCATTATCCAGAAGAGCAATACTCAGCATTTTGTGTTTTCCAAATGCCCTCCATATGCTTTATAATAACTAATCACGTATGTAACTTGTGGGTTATCTGTAAAATAGTCTGTGATTGCAACAACAGTGGAGGTGTTACTCTCACAAGCAGAGAGGTTTACTTCACAGTCCCCTTTCTTCCTATCACCCCCTGTCCTAGAGTCATAGAATCACAGAATGTTAGGGGTTGGAAGGGACCTATGGAGATCACTGAGTCCAGCCCCCTTGGCCCCTTCCACTTGACACCCACTCCTTGGTTATTTATAGACATAAATAAGATTCCTTCTTGGTCTTCTCTTCTCAAGACTAAACAGCCCCAGGTCTCTTAGTCTTTCTTCATAGGAGAGATGTTCCAGTCCCTTAATCACCCTCGTAGCTCTCCGTTGGACTCCCTCCAGTAGATCCCTGTCTCTCTTGAATTGGGGAGCCAAAAACTGGATACAGTATTCCAGGTATGGTCTCACCAGGGCAGAGTACAAGGGAGGAGAACCTCCCTAGACCTGCTGGATGCAGTTTTCTTAGTTCATGAGTTCTTGCAAGAGTTCTTACTCTCTACAATTGGATTCTTCTGCCTCTTCTGTCTTTGTTACTTGAGGTTATGGGAGGGTACAGTTTTTCTGATGCTTCTTTTAAAGCACCAATATTTTTTAGGGTTTCAGACTGTGTGGGTGGATACACAAATTGAAATACAAACTGCAAGAATGACTGATGCAATAGAACTGGGAGAAGAACTAATTTTTCACTGCACTGGCAGTTCTGAAAAATCTGGAGAAAAATTCATTTGACTCACAGCAAAATGGTTGGTGCCTTTTCCAGGTTTTATTTACATTAAGAATATAATTAAAATGCAGATTTGAAACCATCTTTTTAGAAAATGCAAAATGAAACAGTCATTTTAAAAAATGTGTTTAGTTTTTTTAATTGAAAAAGATTTGCTGAAAAAAAAAAGACGTAATATTGTAAAGAATGTCAGGTGACTTAAATCTGAATTTTCAGTGAAATGAAGTTGCAGTTGTGTTTTTGCCCATGTTTCTTCATCACTCACACAGAACTAAATGAATACTCTTTATGATGACAGTTTATAGTGAGGAAACTAAACAGAAAGATCTAAGCAGTGTTTCTTGCTGAAGAGAGGACAGTCTTAGAGTAAGAAGCTTCTGGTTCTGATGGAACAGCAGTTTACCCATACCGCTGCTTGTGGTTTCCATCTACTGAGTGGACACCAAAAGCAACTCAACTTCAGCTTGACATAGTCGGATGAACATCCATTGGTTAGAGTTTACATGAAAACATCAGTTTTGAAACTGCCAAGGGTGAGAAGCCAACACATGTTCACTTCAGCCATTGCTGTTCCATACACAAAAACTCCCAGCAGAGGAAAAGGGCAGGGTTGGAAGGGATGTTACTGATTTAAGTGCCTCAGCAAGAATTCTTTTGCCTGTTCCCTTGTCTTTCAAACCACTCTTTTTTATCTCTACATGATCAAGGACTATGTTGACTTTTCCAGGACTGCTGAGCCCAAAAAGAAAAAAAAACCCAACAACAAAACCAAGCAAACAACAACAACAGAATAAAAAAAAAACAAAACCCACACCTTGATTTTGCCACTTATGAAAGTTGATGTAAATCAAAACAAATAAATGTCCCTTCAAAACTCAGTTGCCTGAAGCCTGTAAAGAATAAAATGGATCCAGATATCCTGAACAGAGCAAAATAAGTCAGTGATTGTAAAAAACTTCCCCAAACACATAATGAATTTTTCACTGGGATAAAGCTTGGTGATCTGGTCCTTGCTCCACACTTTCTTTGTGGCACAGGTAGACACAACAAAGAATCTCAGCCTTCCACTTTTATAGATCATCAGGAGACAAAGGGATTTCGCCAAACGTTGCATATACATGTGCATGTGCCCTGTGGGGCACTGCTAATGTATCATTACTTACTATAAATGATAAGGTACATTTCCCAAGACCTTTCTAAAAATCTTCTGGATATCATATATTATGAAGGTCTGTTTTACTTCTGCGGTGCTTCTAGATTAATCTAACCTAATGACTGTCATTAAGAGAAAATATACTCTGCAGTTACTACATATATGCCAAAATTAACACAAAGGATTCTCCCCCCACATATTGGCAAATATTTTTATGTCGGTTAACAAAAATCTGTGATTTAAACAAAATATTTTCTGCATCTGTGTTTGTATTTGATGGATTTGGATTTGAATGGGAAAAAGACGCTTATATGTTCTAGTAAAATATATTCAAGGATATGAACTTCTGTGTAATATAAACTAGAAATCTGTTATGAACCCTTGTCCAATTAATATTGTTACTAGAACCTGATGATATAAAGAGTTCACATGTAAAAATAACTGCAGATGAGAAAAATAGAAGTCATATGCATGATAAAATTTTAATAGATAAATATCAGGTGATTATGCACAGATTGAAAACTTACACTCCCAACTTCATGTAAGTAATGTATGTTAACATAAATATTGTATCTAGTAGCCTGGGTTCAGGACTGTAGCATCAGATACGTTTGCACGGCCTAAAGGCAATAAAAATTGAGCACTTCATCAAAGGTCACAAGCAACGTGAAGAGAGCAGCTTGTCCTACTGTATACTCTGCCAGCTCTGCAGCATTAGAAGCAAAAACGAGAAAAGTTTCCTGTTTCCAGTGTCCTTCTCCAATTGAGGTGGGTTGGTACAACGCTGCAGGAGTTAGCTTCTTTCCAGACAGTGGTTTGGAGCACTGCACACACACGAGTCCTGTGCCATTCTGTGTACAGTGCAGCTGCCAAATTTTTATCTTCTCTAAGTTGCAGAACAAGAACATCTTCTTACTATTTCTACATTTCTGGCCTGGCTGAAGTAGAAGGATTTAACATTCAAGTTGTGCTGTGTTCACACCCCAAGCTGTAATCAAAAGTCTGAATGCTGAAAAAAAGTAATGGGACAAAAATACTGCAAAGCTGCCAAATACATAAACACAAGAGCAGTTCCAACAATGTATTTTTTTAAATGTTTCATAAAAATGAAATTTAAAAAAATAAAAATAAAAATAAAAAAATTACTAATTATCACCTGGAGTAAGATTTCACAGCATGTTATTATATTCTGAAGTAGTTACCACTTTGTTACTGATCCGGGTTGGTGAAACAGCACTCCAGCCTTGATTCCCTGGGCTTAGGTAACCGAGCAGTGAGTGGAAACCTGCGAGTCCTCTATTCAGTTTGGTAAACACGGTCTTGTCTGTCACTTCTCATTGTTCCTCTTCAAAGTACAGTCGCCACCTTATCTGGCAACAGCTTTCTTGAAGAGTGCTGCTCATGTGAAATAATCTTTCACCACCGAGGCCAGCATTTCCCTAACACAAGAAGAAACATTTATCTTGCTGTTAATGGTTAATTAATTTTGAAAATGTATATTACAACACAATAAAAAAAAGAAAAAAAAAAAAAGCCAGGACGGACAATGGAACAAAATGTCCCTTCCTCAAATTGACTCCTATTTAGTTCTTCCAATGTCATCCAAAACACAGATAACTTTTCTTTCATGAATTGTTCTCCTGAATGATTTATACATGTTGTGTTATCTGAGGCCCTTTCCAGATCCCCTGTGGTTTCAGCCAGCCATCAGCTGCATAATTGTTAATTTTAACACTATAAAAGGTTCTGATGCCAAGGAGATAAAGCGTCGGAGGAAGAATTAATTGAAATGTATCTTCCAATCACACTGGTTCCCTACTTCCAGTTCCACAAAAATTATACATTGGATTTGAGGTTAAAATAAATTTACATTTGTGCTACCCATAAAGCTTTCGGACTAGTAGAAAATAGATAAGTTAATTGTTTCTAAAACCCATAAAGGGTTTACCCTGAGAATAATTCAGGGCAGTCTCCTGTTCATAGCCCACAGCACTGTGAGCAGCCGGATAGAGGATTCTTCCCAAGCTACTGCAGACATAATTGGTCAGGAGATATGTGACAGGAGTCTTTTACAACAGCAGGTGATAGACTGACAGAAAAGGAGCTCAAGCTCCACCAATATTTAATCTGGATATTAAACACTCCATGCTTCCTAGAGCTACTAATACTTTTTTTTTTTTCCAGTGTTTACTCTCTGCCTGTATGCTTCAAGTGAAGTATTATGAGGAAAAGCTATCAAGTTTTGATTCTTTCATTTACATTTTTATGATAAATATATAAATACATACAAAAGGTGTAAAATTAGTTTTAAAGGCTATTTGGAGGAACACACTTAGGGCAAATTAATTCAGAGATCATGGAATTTGCCTTTTATTTACAGTTAGATGACTGTAAAAGGCCATCTCATTTAACTGAGGTCCCCAAAATAAGTTAAGAATACTGGCTATATCCCTGCTAAGCCTTTGTTTGAATGCTATCACTATTAACAACAGTCTTTCACCAGATTCTGTAGAAATAGGCTATCACTGTGTAGCATGCATGTTTTCTGGGTGCAGAGGAGAGTAAAAAGCAAACGGTCTGATGCTTCTTCACCCTCTGTTCAGGTGGGGTGAGAAGCTGTATCAGAGCACCAGCTTCTCACCTGTACAAACCCCAGTTCAGACCGTGCACAAGGAAAAAAAAATGTGGAAGTTTCAACTCAGAACTCAGCAAAATGTTTGTCCACACAATAAAAACACACATTTCTGCCGTAAGGAGATACAGTGTAAAAACAGCAACAAACTGAGATGAAGGGCAACTGGGAGAAGCTGTGAGGGAAAGCCTGCACAGCACCTACCCACACTGTACTTGGATTTAGTCCATTTTCTAAGTCCTACTTTCCTGAATACCAAATTCAACAAATACGGTGTAAGAAAAGACCAGTGTTAGAATCTGCTTGATGCTAAGACATACTATCACTTGAAGAACATTTTATTGCTTGGTAGAATACTCAGTATTTTCCCTCCCTATTAGGTCTCACAAAAAGTAATAGCATGTCAGTTGTTTCAAGTCACAGAGCAAAAGTCGGGGTTATACACCTATAATTTTAGGACACACAAGCACAGAACCCCAAAACAAACAAAGATGCCAACTGAGCTGAGAACATAAGACGTTACACAGCATATTGTACTAAGAGCATCATCAAAAGCTCTCCTTGGCACAGCATATATGGCATATAGGGCCAGAAGTGGGCAAAGTTTAGTCACTGAGATTTGTGAAAAATAATTCCCATTTCTCAACAATCCATGTCTTTAATTGCATTTTCTATGTAAGCTGAATGTAGGTAGAATTACAATACAGCAACAGAGCACCAATGATTGTCTAAGCCTGGGATATTGGGCATTTAATTTTGCTTTTAAATCCATACTGTGATGGGCACTTACACACACAATAGAAAAGAAGATATGTCCCAATCAGTTCATAAGATAGTATGAAGAAAGTGCATAATAGAGAAACCAGATATATATAAATAGAATAATACAAAGAAATGTAATCTACTGCAAAGCTATAATTCAATCCTTCTGCAACACAAGAGCAAAGCTAAACTGGCTTATGAATAGCACAACAATCCATACAGCCAAAACTATATAACCTATGTCAAATCAAAAACCCTGAATTACTGTTTATCACTGTTATTTCATTTTAAATTAAAAAAAAAAAAAAAGGAAAATAAAAGGAAAAAATCTAATGACTATGTCAAGAAATAAGCATTATTAAATTATAATTTTGTACTGAGCACATATTGGAAATGATAAGGTTTGCATGCTCTACCCTCCCTTTCTCCCCACTCCTTATCCCTTTCTTTTTTTCTCCATATGTTTCTGTGCTCATGTAAGAGGCGGGGAGAAATGAATATTGAACACTGGAGGCAAATTCCAGCCTGGTTTACATCTTGTGCAATTCTCTTGATTTCAGGTCAGTAGGGATTTGTCTCATACCTTTTCACCTGAACACTTAATTGAAGTTCAGGGTCTTGTGAATTTTTTTTCCTTTAGAAAGAGAAAATTCAAATGGAATCAGATCTCTCTAATACAACCTATTTATTTGCAAAGACTTTATGAAGTCCCAGTTCCCTGACCACAGGAAGATTCAAATGTTCAGCTTGAAGACTTCCTTTCTAGTCTTTTTCTGATGGACACAGGCTCAGTATTTTGTTTAGGCTCTATCTCATTTCTCTTTATTTATTCTGGTTTTCTTTCCCTCTTACACACACAAGTACACAACATGCTCCATTAAAAACAGTAGTCAGCAAAACCCCTCTCCTGCACCATTCAGCCTGTGCAACCTATGCATGTGCTGTGGTTTTGAACAGTATCATATGCTTTTGTTTGGGGTGGAGGTCACTATTATTCCATAAAGCAGCTTAACTGTTTCTTACAGATGCATTAAAAGAAGGTGGTGGTTACACCCATAGCTTCAATGACATTTCACCCAACCCACAACATAAGGAATGTAACTCAGGATAGGGTATAGTCTAAGATGCGAGAGACAAACGAGTGCTGTCAGAGATGTAGAACGAGTATTTTTACATAATTGACATAGTATATGCCAATTAGTTTGAAGAACTAAACATTATTCCATATAAATAAAGACCATTGTCTGCAAACTGTAGTAACTTTGGAGATCATTGCTAGAAATGTTTATAATTATCAAAAGGGAGGTTGTCAAGAGGACGGGGACAGTCTCTTTTCAGTGGTGCTGAGTGATAGACAAGGGGCAATGGGCAAAAACTATAACACAGGAAGTTCTGTCTGAACATAAGGAAAACACTTCCTCACTGTGAGGGTGACAGAACCCTGGAACAGGCTGTGCAGGGAAGTTGTGGAGTCCCCTTCATTGGAGACTTTTAAAATCTTCCTGGATGCGTTCCTATGCAACCTGCTCTTAGGTGGTCCTGCTTTAGCAGGGTGGTTGGACTAGATAATCCCCAGAGGTCCCTTTCAACCCCTAACATTCTGTGATTCTGAGCAACGTTACCTGACCACATGCTCTGGATCAGATGATCAAGTAAGTGCTCTACTTCAGCCATTGGCCATTGCTCCATGACTGGTGCAAGAAACACATGCTGGGACAATTAATGCATTGAGCCATACATGAAAGACCTAGGAAGGACAACTGTAACTTCAATCACAAATAAATACATACACTTTGTCTAACTGGGGACAGTTGAGAAATGTGTCTTGAATCATCTGAGGCTGTAAGATTAATGTACATAAATTATTTTGCCTTAAACCCTCCTGTGGATGTCCTTATTCATTTTCTAGAAGAAACTCCTGTAGAGTTTCACATTGAAGTTGAAAGATTAAGCAGCAGTGAAATCAGTCATTTCACTTCTAAGTAGGAACACATGTGTGCAAGATTTAGAAATGTCAACTTTGTGTCTTTGCTTACACTATCTTAATGTCCTGTATGAACACATAACAATTTTTTTCTTTTTTTTCTTTTCCTAATTTGTTGAAAGGTTGCATTCAAGATCAAAGTGATTTCTTCGTGGACGCAAATATGTATTATGGACAGGTTTATCTTGTTGAGGTGGAGAACCTATTTTAATAGTCAGTCCTTGGAAGCTAATGGTTCCAGTTTGGTTTTGGGTGCCACTGATAAAGATTGTACTGTAGCTTACATATCTGAGCTTCTTGAATTTGTTGTCATTTTTATCGAAGCAAATGATCTGGAAGCACTATTTGTGGTTTCATCAATGTTAGAGACAATGAGACAAATTGTTGACTAGATAAACAAATGTGGTGCCAGGGATTTCTCCATAGAAATTTGCCAGCTCAGTGAGGACCTGGTCCAATCTTCAGACATGTAGGCTATTAATGAAACATTCAGTCATTAAGATATATGAGTCTATAGCAACTTTACTGCAACAGATTTCAATGTTGTGGATGTGTTCCTCTTTGCTGGGCTTATTTAATTCTGGAAAGGTGTCCAGGAGAGTAAGGAGGAGCCAGAAGCTCAGAAATGCTCATGAATCAGAGAACTTTGAAGAGCTTGAGGACCTCATGGGGAGAGAGGTGTAGGAAGGTGATTATCATGAGTTTGGGTGTGACCATAATGTAACCAGAAGCCTGGAGCTTTGGAGATCTATGAGGAAGGTGAGGAATGACATTAGAAGAGCTTCACTCTCCTTGCTCCCATTTGTTCCTGCTTATCTAGTCTTGAAACCAACCAGTTGCCAGAGACTTGTGAGCTAGCAGAGTGAGAGCACAAGGAGCTAGTGAAAGGAGCTTCTTTGGACCTTTTACCTGTGCTACCACTGCCCCTGCTGGCTAGCGATACTACTGCAGTGCCAGCCTGCTGGGTGAGAGACATGCTCCTTCGGGCTGGGATGGACATAGGATTCATACAGGGATTTTCCTCCTTCGTTTCCAGAGGTAACAGACAAGCTTCAGGGTCCATTCATGCGCTGTTGGTGTTCCAGGCCAGATCCTATTGACTGAGAAAGCCTGTTACAGTCTGCTCTGTAATGGCCTTACACACTGATAAATCACTGATAAACCAGCTTCAAACACCTTTCTCCAATACTTCATCGTCCTAAGAAAACATATTATACAAACAAACTTCTGGTGAAGACAGACCTATGCCAAATCTATCTGATTTTGAAATACTATGTATTGGCTGCAGACCCAAAAAGGAAAGGCTTAATTCCTCCCACCACGGCAACTGTGAAGTCATGATCAGCAGAGTGAGCAGGGCAGCAGGATGGCGAGTAGCTTCATGAGCTGGCTGTGGTGGCGTTTCTATCTCAAAGGAGAATTCAACTTCATGGTAACTTTGACTCCAGCCTAGTGTTACCCTTTGTAAGAGGGTCTAGATAAAAACATTTGCAGTGACATTGGGTGGCATTGTAGAGTGTCTCCTATGTGCTATCCCTATGTTCTCTCAGAACCTCACCAGTGCAGAGTGTGGCTGTCCAGTCCAAGGAGGGGCTTCCACAGAATGCTTGTATCTTCAGAACTGTATTGGACTCAGCTCTAAGCTTCAGTAAGGAATACTCATTTTAGCACTTGCATTGGATACAATTGTTCCTGGTTAACTCAAGGACAGCTGCTCTCTTTGTACCAAAGAGCCCAGAGAAGATACTGTCTAAAAATCCTATGGGTAGGTTGGAGGCAGGCCCATTCAGTGAGGCATCCCCACTGATATTGCTTTGAAACTCACTTTGTTATTTACCTCCCCTCCTACCTGCCAGAACTGAGATCTGTTGGTCTTTGCATAACTCAGCAAGGCTTGTTTTTGCAGGCTTCTTCTGGATGAAAAGAAGGAATGATAGCAGAGCGCTGAGGAAAAGTCCTGGCTGGGGTGTGCAAGGTGAGACAAGGGAAAGAGGACAAATTCCTGCTCTGATGTTTTGTCCAACCTGTGAAGTTTGTCAAGCCAGCCGTAGCCTGGGACCAACTCTGTATTTGAATTAGACCAATTTAAATAAATAATCATTAAAGAACAACAATCACCTGAGCCCTGATTCCTGACCAATGCAGAAATAAGTTTGTTATCTACACAGAGATATCTGGTTGGGTTGTTTGTGTCAGCTGAATATAATACCTGGTGAGTTCACACCCAGCTATTTACATCTCTATGTTAAGATCCAGGAGCATGTAAACTACAGAGAAATCATGCTTAAAATAACCGCGCTCAGCTTCCACCACAGAGAAAACAGAGGGGAAAAAATACGAAAAGAAGCAACATTTTCTTATATAATTTTATGTCTAAATACTCCTACAGATCAAGTACCCACTGAATTATTTCTGATTTCTTGTTAGAATAATCACATGCACACAAATACACAAAGAATAAAGTTTCGGTGAGTTCTGTATTGTTAGACTTCCCATATCCTGGATTCCCCATCATGTTCAGTCCTGTGTAGATAGTTATAGTAATGATCTTTTATTAACTTGGCTGGAATAACTGCCATGACTCTCAATAATGACATTAGTGTTTAGGTATTTGTATGTCTAAGCACTTACATAAGTAATCATATCACAATGTCAACTTACTGTACTTATTATTTTGCAAATGTTACAACCGCCACCTCCTGTTAAACACAAAAAGAAAAAGGGGGAAAAAAAAAAAAGAAAGAAAGAAAAAGAAAAACGTCAGAGTGCCTGAAGGAATCCTGACGGTTTTAATTTATTGTTTTGTCTTAAACTCTCTGTGCTCTGAGCCAAAATAAACTAATTGCATCTACACTTTGAGGTAGAACTCTCCTGTTAAACTCATCTTTGCCTCTAAGAAAAACAAAACATCCGTAAGCATAGCTGTGTTTGAAGGGATCGCACTAACACATATGGCAGGCAAAGAGAAAGGGATCCATTCTTCTGAAGAAAAGGGATTATGTTCTTTCAGTCCTTCCAGCAATGGTAGGAACTGAAAGTTCAACAGACTCCTTATCTTTAAGATAACCAGTCATGCCATTAAGCAGGGAGACAGATAAGCAGAGGATAGGTGACTGGTAACAAAGTGGTTTCATGAACTGGCCTTTTACCTAGGAAGAACTGAACTCAACAGTGAAGTCGCAGAAGACTTGGTTTGCTCAATTTAATTTATTGCCTGCCTCCAATGATCCTGGGAGGCATCTTGGGAGAGTCCATGTATTTTCAGTGGACTTTAAGTGAGATTTTTAGAAAATAAAGCATGCTTTCTGTATTCGCTATGTCCAAGGTCACTTCCTTTTTACAGCAAACAAACTATTTTTTATTTTCTACCTATCACACACATAAAACCTGGGAAAAAAAAAAAAAAATCCTATTCCAGAAAATCCCAACATTAATACTGAGATAGATTGTATGAAGGTGCTTTATACTTTACCTGTCCATGTAATGATCAGAAGAAGAAAAGGACACCAGTTTCATGTTTTCTAGGAGGCAACGGAAACATTTTCATTCATTTTAGTAGGCTGGGGTCATACCTTCTGTTTGTGTTTCCTTGAATTGTGTTTTAAAGTATGGCTCCACTGGAAGACAACAGCTTTGTTGCTGTTTTTAACAGGGCCACTCTTTAAAATGAAGCAAGTGAAAGCACATGGTGTTTCATTGGTCAGTACTGCTATTGCTTTGTTGTACAGCAGTATTAGCACATCTAATAGGTGTATCTGAAGCATTTTTATAGGATTATGGCAATAAAGAAGATTGTTCATTAATACCATTTTTTTTCTGGCATTAAACAACTTTATTAAACTACTTTTCAAAAAGAAGGGCACTTAACACGCACTTTAAAAGAAGGGTTTTGCGTGAAAAGCAAAGGTGGTATATCTTGGGTCTAAAATGTGCTTCTTGTTTTTCCACATGTTAAAAAAAACAAAGACATGGTACTCCTGGCAATTCAGCAAAAGACCAGCTAGGCCATTCACAAGTTTTTGTTTTAGCATCATGTCCATCTGCGTTCTGTTACACAAATGCTACACCTTCCTTTATCCCGAGTTTACAGCACATATACACACTTATTGTTGAGCAGCTACATGGGCATGTTCACATGCTAGCTTGCCTCATGGAAACTTGTTCAGGTAGCTCTTAGCCCAGCTGGATGAGGCTCCATTTGCAAAATGGAGTAAAGACCCAGATAAATCCAAGAAAATTGAACTTTATGTAGTCTTTGTTATAACCATTGTTAAACCACACTGCTTGGAAAACAGTTGAAGCATTAAAAAACTGGAGGGGGTGAACAAGAAACAATACAACAATCTGTTTCTATCATAAAGCATAAATGTGCTTTGGGCTGATTCCATTCAGAGTATACAGATATTTTCAAAGAATTTAGGACACAAAATCCCGTTGAATCTCCTTGAGGGAATTAAAATCAATGGAAATTGGGCACCCTCATACTTTAAAAGATCTATGCTTAATTCCTTTTAGGTCTTTTAAAAGACCCAAGTCTGAATTATTTACTTTCTGGGTAAATGAGCATTTTTGGCATCACCTTCTTCATACATTGTAAACAACATCTGATAAAATGTAAGAAAAAGTTGATGAGAGAACTGAAAACCAAAAGAACTCCTGAAAATTTTGGTTTTATTTTTGCCACCGAACTGAAAAGGTTTCTCCAAGAATGCTGCAAAACTCCTTGCTCTTTCAAAGATCTATTGCTTAATGTATGTTTTAGTCTATTCTTCTCTCTACAGAATCAGTAGTAAGTCAGATTTTTAATATGAAACACTGAAGAAAAATGTCTTTATATTTTACATCATTAATAATAAGCATCCTCACATGGGAGAATATCATGGAAGAAAGTAAAATGTCTGGAAAAGACAATGTAAACATCCTTGTACAGTACAGCCAAGATACCCTAAACAAATTTGAGATGCCAATGGCCAAATTTGTCACTGATTTGGTACACCATTGATAATTTTTTGCCAATATTACTGAACAATGATAACACTTTCTTTTTTTCATGCTGTATAGCATGATGTAGGTAAACTTTCAATAAATTTTTAATGCAAATGATAATATAATAATTTATAGAATTAAATATTATCATTTGGCTAGTTATAAATTTGGATGGCAGTTAAAAGAGGAACTCAGGTAGAAATGATGCAGAAAATGTGTTTTCAGCAGAGATTTGAAGCAAAATAGAAAGGTGAGAAAGTAGGGGGGAAAAAAGACAAAGCTATATCAGGAACAGGACTTCTCACAGACAGGGATAAAATAGCGCTAAGAAAAAGGCCTGTGCAAACTAAACCAGATAGAAAAAAAAAACAAACAAACCAACCAAACAAACAAACAAAGAAAAACACAAAAAAAAAACCCAGCAAACACACAAAAAATATTTCTTCAGTGTGTTGATGAAAAGCATACTCATATATGAGGATTTCAGCAACAGGGCAGGGGGGTGACCATGGTGCAGGTCACACACGTGGGTAGGACAGGAACAGTGAAGAAACAACTTGTGTATCAGTAGAATGTCTGAGCTCTGAAGGCCAAGAAGGATCGCATGAAGAACTACTTTCAAGTTGATTCTTCTCATGTCATAGACTTGTACAAAACCAGGCAGAAGAAAACTTCTGTCCTAAGGCTTTGTCACTCTTGCCAAATTAGTCTCATCTGTTCTTAACATCCTTTGGTGTTCCCACAGGCTCCCCAGGCAAGAGGAGGCTCTGCATGTCTATCCTCACTATTTGCAACTTGTTTTTCCAGCATTTAACTTAAATTCACATCTTAAGCTCCTTACCTCTTGTCAATCCTCACAAACACAGTCTAATCCCCTCATCTTTGCATTTACCTCTTATATATCCCTAAAGACCAGTTTGTCTCCCAAGTCTTCTCTCCTGATTAAGTAACACTGCTTTCAATCTTTTCTTGTAAAAGACATTTTTCAAGCATCTGATCCATCTTGCTGAATTTTGTCCAACGACTCCATGTCTTTCTTGAAGTCCACTGCCAGGCAATATTCTCCACCAGAAGCCTTCATTTACTGAAGAAGTAAAAGATCTCAGTGTTTCACTGCTATTATTAGTAGTATTATTAGTTTGTTTGCTTATTATGACATGATTATACACACCTGTCAAGTGGTCATAGAGATGAGTTATTCAAAATAATAGGTCACTTTTTAAAAAGAGAGAAAATCTAACTTTAGATATGAAAAAAAAAAAAATTCTAGCAATTATTATTATTATGCAGAGGCAGAAGTGCCTTTTCTACCCTCTGGCAGAAAAGCTCATCCTAAAGCACCTAAAATAAGTGGCTGCAAAAAGTGGAATTGTCAACTGTCTGAATCAAGAACACTAAATATCATCCATTTTATGCTATCAGAGTCTAGCCTATCTAGGCAGAGCTACACTCTTTGCAGACCACACTCTCTAAGCAGCTGAAGAGCACCTGCCAGTCTAGTCTCCTCTGAAAGTCCTCCAGAATGAACACCAAAGCATGGTGAGTGAGCACAGCAAAGAGATTTGCTTGGAAAGCTGTGGCACTGTTGATCTGAGCTAAAATGCAGGTGCAGGTACTGATGTAGGTGTGGGGTGTAGGTGTAGGCACCCTCTATGTTTAACTCGTCTGATCACTAGAACTGGCTTGTGACCATTAGCTTTGAACTTTCATGAGTGACTTGGTATTAATGAACAGACATTTTGATTACTCCTAACCATATGGACCTCAGAAAGTGGCCATTCTTACAGGCAAGCAAGACATTGTCGATAAAAAAGGCCATGAATTTATGTCCAGGAAGAGACACAAACTTTTTGCATTATGGGCCTTCATTCCCTATGTGTTTGTAGTCAACTAAAAAAGTCAGAAGGCAAACAGCATAGACTTATGCCTAGCTTTTCTTCAGAGGAGAATGGCCTAGGCATTTAACTCAGATCTTTTTAGCCTCCTTGTGTGCACTTACAAATCCTGAATGCCTGCCAAGGCTTTTCAAACCGCAATCTTATCCAGTGAAATCGAACACCTTGTCTTTGAAATTGCATGGATTTTTTGAGACCTGTCTAGCACCCATGACTAGCAAAACAACCTTTTGTGGTTTATGGTTATGAATCATCCTTGAATAAAACTAGATTAGTCATTTATTTATTTATTTATTTGTTCCAGGAAAAAATCCTCTATGCCTGATGGACAGCCCTAAGAAGTGAAACAAGATGATCATTGTCAGTGTAAAATTTCAATTGAATATAAATGTAAAAATCTTCAGAGATCGCTCTCCCTCTGAAAAGATCTCTTGGTTAAAAAGCTTTATGATCTACTCCAAGAACATCCAATCTAATTTACCTTTCCACAGTGAGGATCCTTTTGCAAAACAGTCTCCTACCCACTAAATTTGAGGGCACTCAGGCTTCGCTTTTTGGCTGTTCACAGGGTAACAGAGAAGGTGAATGAATGGATCAGAAGGTAAGCAATTGAGAGCAGCCTAGGACATGGGACATACATTAAGAATTCCTGACCTTTGTCCAGGAACCAGTGACATTTTAAGAGTTTTTGAATTTAAAGAAGCCTGCAGTAGAAGACACCAAAAAGCAAGGCTCACCTTTCCTAACAGTGAGCTGTAAAACCACACTATACAGTCTGCAGAATGTAGTGACACAGCAACATTAAGGTCCATTTCTTCAGAAAAAGGAATGATGAGCACTGCTCAGGTCCTTTGAAGATAAACTATAGGTGATTGCTCAAACAGGAAAACTTGGACCCTGGACAGCCTGCAATCTCCAGCCATATCATCTCTGATTTCATCATGGGAGGGACCGGAAGCTTACACATCCACATTATTTGATGAGCTTTAGGTAGTAGCTCCTTGTGCTCGAGAGGTGTTTAGGTGCCCTTTCTGGAACATTCAGCCCTGCCCAGGAACTCTGCAGTGAGATTAATTCTCGCTTTCACATCCCTAGACAGGGACTAGTCATCTAGCAGTCAGGGACTAGCATGTAACCACTCAAACTTTTCTTTTTTTGTTCTAAGACTTCCTTGTCTGCTGTTCTGACAGTGGTCCCAGGCTGCATAACTACTGCAAGGCTAACAGGATTAAAAAGCACCAAAACAAAGAGTCATTAAAGTACATGAAAATAGCTTGGATTACAAATGGAGTGCATGCAGGTTAGATAAATTTTATTTAGTCTCTTAGTAAATCAAAATAGGCTGTCTTTTACACTTTTCTTTACAGATAAACATAGTAAAGACCACATCAACATCCTCTTCTTAGAACTGCCACTGACAGTTGTGCGAGGTCTAGGTCTGCTGCTCCTGCAAGAGCAACCCCAGTATCCTAAAGCACAAAGATTGGGTTTTGCTTTTAAAATAACAGCACGTTAAATGACACGGCGGGGGGGGGGGGGGGGGGGGGTGGAAGAAACA
>WTSP01002163.1:9940-26379 GCA_025331215.1 Actenoides lindsayi
CCAAGGATGGGGCTTCCACCACCTCTCTGGGCAGCCTGTTCCAGTGTCTCACCACCCTCCTGGGGAAGAAATTCTTCCTAATGTCTAATCTGAATCGACCCATCTCTAGTTTTGATCCATTCCCTCTGGTCCTACCACTACCCGACAACCTAACAAGTCCCTCCCCAGCTTTCTTGTAGCCCCCTTCAGATACTGGAAGGCCACAAAAAGGTCTCCCCAGAGCCTTCTCTTCTCTAGACTGAACAACCCCAACTCTCTGTCTGTCCCCATAGCAGAGGTGCTCCAGCCCTCTGAGCATCCTGGTGTCCCTTCTCTGGACATGTTCCAGCACATCCATATCCCTCCTGTAACAGAGGCTCCAGAACTGGACGCAGTGCTCCAGGTGGGGTCTCATCAGAGTGGAGTAGAGGGGGAGAATCTCCTCCCTCGCCCTGCTGGCCACGCTTCTCTTGATGCAGCCCAGGATGTGATTGGCCTTCTGGGCTGCAATATAGTCTTTGGTAGAGTTTTATAGGGCACAGTGGAAACGCCTGAACCTTTTAACCCCGTGCTCACTACTAGCAGGATTTTCCTGCAGCACAAATCACAAACAATCCTCAGCCTATTGTGGGTCCTGAGCCCCGGTGTTGATCTGGAGGTGTTTTTCAGCATATATGAATCACTTTTGATTTGTGCCATCTGCCAGCTTGATCAATCAGACGTAGGTGACACACTGCTGCTGTAAACCAGCCTGTGTAGGCAGCTGTGGTGCCCAAGCAACCCACTGCTCTTGTGTGCTGCTGTGCAAGGAGGGTGGGGGGATCTCTTCCCACATTCACCCAGCTGACAGCAACTGCAGAGGGGTCGGGGAGAGCTGGTGGGTGCCCCTGTGCGTGGCTGACCGGCTGGCAGGGGAGGGGAGGGCACCAGGGATGCTAAAACTCTGAATCCTCTCAGAAAGGTAAGATTTCATAGCTGACCGAAATGGAGATAACCCTTCCTGTGATTCACATGACTTGTGCATTCCTTCCACGTGGTTCAGCAAAGCTGTTTGCATTGCCAAGTTCTACCCACCGAGCCTTGACTTGGAAGATCCCAGAGGAACAGTAGAGTCACCAGAACAGAGTGGCATTTCATTTTTTTTTTTCCTAACCTCATAGTTTACAACATGTTGGAAACGTGGGGCGTGGTCTACAGTAGTACTGAATGTGAAGAGCTGTCATAGTGGCTGAAAAAATCCAGTGGATGCTTAAATCCAAGTGATGCTGTAATGATGGGTGGAGGTAAGAGAGATAAGCTCTTGGAAGAAACAGAAAGCACTTTTGTCTTTCCATGGTTCAATCAGTTCTGTCAGTTGTCAAGCTGCAATCCAAAGAAGTTCTGCATTTCTTCAGCGTTGTTACCCCAATTCTAATGTCCTCCTGTAGAAGACTGCGCACCATCATACCCAGGACACTTCACTGTGTGTTCATGAGCTATGGATTACTGTAATCAATATCTTCCAGCTGGAGTTAATACTGATAAGCATAAATTGTAATGGATAGACTATTTTGTTACATTATTTGTTGCGTTTAAACGCAGATTATGGAGTCAGCTCTGTGTTACAGCCAGATGATCTGAAAAGGGCACATTTTCTCTCGCCTTACTTGTGGATTTAGCACACTTGGAGTTTGTGGCAGGGGTTGGGTAGGTGTCTTGGATTTTCCCACAGGGGATTGAATCCCACACAGGAGTTTGATGTGGACGGGACAGCGCTCACAGCATGGACATCAGGGAGTTTCGAGATACAATGTCACTCCACTAAATATGTTTTTCTTCAATATTTAATTTCCCCCCCCACCCTCCAGCAAACAGAATGTAATTGTTCACAACATAAGAAATTAATAGTCATGGTGAGAATGTGTTAGCCTTTCATAGCCAAACGTAGAGCTTTATTCTTCGTTTATGAATTCTCAAAGTTGGCTGCCATATGTGTTCTGGTGGCAGCACACAGTAACTTTTCCTTTGTTTCTGACATGACACTGGGAGTGGAGTCCTGGTGTTGGCCTGATGCTCAGGAGCCTGAACCTGCCCTTTGGTGGTGGCACCTCCTAGTGGTTAGAGGGTTGTGTGTTGTGAAGAAATGTCACTGAAGTCCTTCGTTTTGACAGTGAGCAATGTTTTCAGTGAAGAAGTTTTTCATCAAATCCAACCTAAACCTCCCCTGGTGCAACTTGAGGCCATTTCTCCTTGTCCTATCACTTGACACTTGGGAGAAGAGACCAACCCCCACCTCGCTTCAACCTCCTTTCAGGCAATTGTAGGAGGTGATGAGGTCTCCCCCGAGCTTCCTTTTCTCCAGGCTGAACAACCCCAGGTCCCTCAGCCACTCCTCACAAGGCCTGTACTCTAGACCCTTCACCAGCTTGTTGCTCTTCTTCAGATGTGCTCCAGCCTCTCAGTGTCCTCGTGGTAGTGTGGGGCCCAAAACTGAAGATAGTACCCAAGGTGTGGCCTCATACAGGGGACAATCCCTTCTCTTGTCCTGCTGGCCACACCAGTTCTAATACAAGCCAGGATGCTATTAGACTTCTTGGCCACCTGGGCACACTGCTGGCTCATATTCAACCAGCCAACACCTCCACGGCCTGGGTGCTTTTCAAATGGTTCCTGGTGGCCCTTTCTTCACTGAAAAGGGTTACCAAGCATTAGAACAGGGATGAAGTGGGGGATTCACCATCTCTGGAGATACTTAAAAGACATGTTCACGCGGCACTTGGGTACATGGTTTAGTGGTGGGCTTGGCAGTGTTAGGGTTGTGGTTGGACTCTACGGTCTTAAAGATCTTTCCCAAAGGAAATGATTCTATGTTTCTGTGCCTAGTCCTGCATGAGGGAAGGAGGAGCCCTGGGTGGTGACACAGGCTGGGGCTGGGGGCAGCCAGTGGGCAGGAGCCAGCCCTGCACCCTGGCAGCAGGCAGTGTCCTGCACTTGGGTCAGGGCATGGCCAGGAGATGGAGGACGGGATCATCTCCCTCCACTCAGCGTGCGTTGGTCCACATCCAGCTCTGTCATGTCCTGAGGTCCCTTCCAAGCTGGATTATTCCGTGGGTATAGGTTATCGGGGCATGTGGAGATGATGTGCTCTTTAACAGGTACTGGGAACGTGCAGAATGTTGATTGAAATGAATTCATGGTATGGTTCATCATGGATTGGTGTAAATTGCTTCTAGGTGCAGTGGTTGAGTAAAAAAAAACCAACCCAAAAACCAAATACATCCACAGTTGTATGGTGCGTGGAAGGAACACATTAACAGGAAGAACTTGCACATCTTAAGCCATAATCCCTTGCTTAGAAGATTGCAGGGTAGGAAAACAGGGAGGGTAGCTCTAAAGTATTTCAGATGACTTTCCTTACAGGTTTAGGAAATCACGGTTCCTTTTCAGACGAGCAAGAGCTTCAGATATGTTCATCTAAGTATTGGAAAGTTTATTCTACATAGTATTTAGGTAGTGGCTAACGGCCAAAATAAATGTACTGCCTTTATTAGCAACCTTTTGCTGGTTAAAACGTCCTCGATGCTTTTTTGTTTAGTATTTTCTTTTATTTTTTTGGTAATAGTAACAGTACAGCACAACTTGATCTGTAGCAGTGTTCCAGTGGGGGTTTACTGACCACAGCATTTGATTTTAGTGAGGTTTAGGAGACATTTAATTGCTCGAGTGGATTATATAGTCTTATTTTTTGACTCTCAGGCTTCTATGCTGAGGACTGAAACCGACAGTGTAATGGGATCAATTGTAAGTAAATCACTGTTATTCTTGCAAGTGGCCATGCAGGATGCATGCAAAAATCGAACAGTACTTTCTTTATTTTTTACCTTGTAAACACCTCTTCCAACATTTCAGTGTCTCAGGAAGAGTGATACCGGGCACGTGTTCAGCTTTTGTCTTGTGTGGATTTCTGATAAGTTAAAGCCCTTTCAGCGAGGCCGGGAAAGCGTTGGGGAGTGCAGAAGGGGAACAAGATGCTTCAGTGATCAGATGTCTATGTTTTTCTCTTTTTTTCTTTTTTTCGTAGCTTGTTGGTACCTGGGATCAGTATATACCCCTGGACTGAAGACATTGTCTGTACACTTGTATGTTTGAAAACGTTGAATCCCTGATCTAAGGGTTTAGATTTGTAACTTCCCTGTTTCTCAGGAATACAAAACACCAAGAAATTAACTTCAGGGTGGTACATCCCCAGGAGAAAGAGCAGTTCTACAGGTTAAGAAACAGAAAGACGAAGGGGAGGGAGCTTATTTGCTCCTGTACAGCTATTTTTCTGTAGTCTTGTTGTTCTTGACTCCGTGGGACCCGGGGAGGTGTTGTAAAGGTTGGTACGAGGGCAGCCACCGCAGCCGGAGAGCAGAGAGGGGAAAAGGACCCGTCCCTTCGACTCCTCACCTGGTAACTTCAGACTTTAACAGCTATCAGTTGCTTTCTGAGGCCTACTGGGCTGCTTCGGTTAACGGGAAGTGTTTTGGCGGTCTGTGCCCTTGCTTCGACTCTGCCCGCCTTGTAGAGGGGCCGCTGCCGGGCCGCGGTGCGGTATCCGCACACCTCGCAGAGCACGGGCGGCTCGCAGGCCGAGTCCCACCTCCTGCTGCTGCTGCGTGTCAGGCACCAGGCCTTTGTGCCTGACATGGGAGGAGACGGGCAAGGGAAGGGGGTGCAATTCAACCCCGGGCTCTTGTTCTCGCCAGCTTGTCGGGCCGTGGAACGTAACTGGAAGCCGGCTGACGTTGCGAGCGTCTGTGGCTTTCCTTTGGCACCCGGCTGCTTGTTTTGACGGTTCTCTCCTGCAGCACGGAGCTAGGCAGGGAAATGAGTGAATTCACTGGCAAAATTTCAGATGTATTAGTTTTTTTACTAACCATTATTTTCCTTTCAGGCCGCGTTAACACGCCCGAGTGCCGTATGCTGCTGGACAGACAAGTCCAGTACACCCCTCAGCCTGATGATTTAGTTGGTTTTGATCTGTGTGTGCTCTTATCTGTTCTCAGAACAGTGAAGGTAGCCACACACATGGCCATGATTCCAGATGATTCCAGCAGAAACGAAAAAAATATATTTGCTATCCCTTTATCAACTTATTTATAAATGCAAAGTTACCTTGACAGACTTGGATCTGCGTTTTCACTCATCCCAGTGGTGAGTCCATTTTCCTTGGAGAGTTACACAGAAATACCTGTCCATTTGACTGTGCTTTTTAGAAGTTGTCGAGGTACTGGAAAAGATCTTAAAGCAAAAGCTACAAAAATGATATCTAAATTTAAGTGATTTGATTTTTAGAAAGATGATCTCTGGTAAGCACAGAGAGCCTTGGTGAGCTCAGCATGGCAAAGCCAATCTGTTTCCTCAGGTACTGCTCTGTAGTAAGAAACACTCTTCCCACTTTGGCATGAACAGATCAGAAAATATAGGTATGCACAAAGAAAAAAACCATAGTTTACTTGATTTCAAGATGCGTAACAAATTGTAGTGGCAACTGCTGTTGGTGTGCAGCCAGCTGGAAGCTGCAGTTGGGAAAGCTGAGTTGTTACGGTCAAAGGTAATAAATACAGACACCTCCTGGGTATCTTGCTGTCCTCCCCCAGTGGTGCTCTCTGGGTGGGCTTTAAACCAAGCAGGGGAAAATACCCACCCCCAGCTCCACGGCTGCAGAGAAAGGAGTCTTCCTGATGCTTCGGGACATCCTTCTCGAGGGCAGGTGAGATGAAATCACAGCAGTGAGCCTCATTTGTGAACACAAAACATTGTAAGGTAGGCTTTTTAGGAGCCTGATTTTTCTGCTTTCTGTTCACTAGATGGCTACTCCTAAGAAGTTTGTGGTGGTCTCTTCTTGTATGATGTGGACAAGATATTTCAAAGGATCTTAACTGATTATGTTAAACATTTATGTACATTTTTGGAAAAGGTACCTTTGCAAAAGCCAAGACATCTATTTAGATCTAAAGGAGTAAGAAATCTTCCCATGCCGTTAATAAGAACACATTGCAGTTTCCATTCCTGTTTCTAAACGCTGGTCTCCACATATGGTCCTTGTTTCCATTATGTGGGAACATAAAATTGTTAGCTACAGATTACTGAGTGATAATACTTAAACTAATGGTTTTCTCAGTTTTTCCTTTGTGCTTTTTTGGAAGTCATGATGTATGGAATAAACAGAACATGAATGGCTGCATTCTTACTGCCTTTATAATGTGCTCTTGCTTCCACTGTCCGTGCTGGTGTTCGTTTAGCAAATATTTATCTTCCATTATAGAGGACTTTGGAGCAGAAAATGTAGTGCTCATGAGTTTAAATTATAAGTACCTTTATAATCATATTCAGGTGGAATAGTTAAATGGGTGTGCACAGGAAACAGGAGATCTGACTTGCTTAGACTTGAGCCGAGTGATGCAATATTTAAATGAAGATATTATAAATCAGGTTTAGCATTATTTCTATCCTTGTATTCAATGAAGTGAACTTGCTAGTTCTTCTGCATGAACTGGTGACAAAGGCACCTCTACAGCTTGTACAAAATAATTGCACATGGCTAATTTACACATTGCTGGAGCAGTGTAGCTAATGAATTTTCTATCAAAGCGTGTTTTTATATCTCTGAATGCGTTGCAGATTTGGAGAGTGCAGTACACTTCTCACACTCACAGTAGAGAGAATATGCATGGGGCTTTTTTGTTAACAAAATGTGGAAATCTTCTGTTGTTTCAATATTTGAATGTGTGTATTACAGTTAAAGCATCTAACTCCGGGATCTGTTCTTAAAGCAGAGAACTCTGAAGCAGGTTTCTTGAAAAGCTTCTGAGTAATTAAAAATACTTTATGTAGCATTTTTTTTTTCATCTTTACAGAAGCTGACTTTGGTAGGCTCTATAGAATTGGCACTTCTCTTGTTTAAAACTGGAGGAGATTTTCCTGTTCACTCGTACAGGCACCATGTTGACCCTTGCAGGTCCCCTGTCTGTGTTGGAACCAGTCCCTCATTCGTGAGTGTTGGAGCCAGTCCCTCATTTGTGACATCTCACTGGAGAGCTCTGCAGAGAGGGTGACCCCAGAGGTGTTTTGGGTGTCCTGAAGGAATGACTGGGCCAGTTTACCCTGCAGATGAAGCTGTGTAAACTCCAGTAAACTCTGGTAATTGCTGATTTCCACTTTGTGACTCAGCAACTGGTCTGAGCCAAAACAGTATTTCTGACTGCTTCAGAAAAGGCTTGAAGACTCTGTTGCTTCTGTTGTGTAGGGAATTAGGAATATCTGTTTATTGGCTGCAGTCGAGAAGTACAACGTGGCCAAGCTCTGAATACAGATACTCTTGTAACGTTGATGTAGTAGCAGCACTTGAGCTCAAATCAGTTTGGTCCGGTTTCTTTTTTATTCAGCAAACACTACAAACAAGCTGACTCTTGTACAAGGCACGTTCACTGCAGTCCGAGCACGGAGTAGGAATCTGAATGTGACCATTTGTGCAGTTGGGGTGTTTCCGTGTCGTTTGGTCGATACGTAGAAATAATTGTTGAATACACAGAATTTAATGGTAAAATTTGGAGCCATGAGTAGCTGTGGATTTTCTGAACTGGGTAAAATCCTTAGCTTCAATTTTTTGTTTGTTGGGTTATTTGGTTTTGATAGTGTGGTGTAACTAACCTCCACAACATGCGAGTACTCCCCTCTCCCTTACACCTCTCGTCCATCCCAAGCCTCCCCCATCAAATCCTTGATTTTTGTGAAGCTTTTCATAGAGGAAAAGGGCCTCAAGAGGAGGACTGCTCTGTGACGTTTGGAGAGGGCTGTAATGAGAAGTTTCATTGTTATATTTACTTACAAATCCTGCCAGAGTAAATTCTTGCCCAACTAGTTTTCTCTATTTCTTGTCTGGTCTTGCTAATGTATTGTTTTTGTATCAGGACCTTGTCTGACAGGAAAAGCGACCGGAGCAGTTCAGCCTATGGCACAACAAATAGGTGATGCAGGAAAAATGAAGTCTATCTAAAACTTTATAAAGGATCTAATTAGCAGAAGTGATGCAGCTTATGTATCAAAGCTATTTTTAATGTGGACTCCACATGCTGAAATGGCACAATAGTGCTTTAGAAGCGGGCGTTTCTCCTATTGATTCTGTAATTGTGCATCTTCTCTTCCATTTGCCTTGGAGGTGGGAAATATTTGTGGTAGGAAGAGAAAAATAAGGATCCAGAAATATTGAAGCTGTAGTTTCAGTCTGCGTGCTGTTTATTTTGATCGATGAATTCGGGTCACCGAGCCAGAATTGAAGTTATCTGGTTTTAATGTTCCTATTCTGTAATAAGAAGACAAAAATGGCAAAGCCTGTGATCAAACTCTCTTAAAGCCTGAGCTAGGTTCTCCGTTTCTGGTTCTGCAGTGGAGCCTGGCTTATGGTTCAGTTCCCACTTGGCTTTGAGATGGGGAAATTAGCAGGGGAAACATGAATCAAGACCTTTGTCATCTTGGTTGTCTTCAAAGCCTAGGTCCTCCCAACTGTTTTTCAGTCTCTGGTGTAGATATGAGAGGCAGAGGAGATTTTTTTTTTTTTTGTAATGGGCTGGAGGATGAGGAAGGATCCTCTTTGAATTTGAGAGCTGGGTTTACAAAGGCACCTCTTCAGCAGAATTCTCTTTAGAACTTGTTTGTTAAGGAACTTTGAAGGATTTTTGATGTACCCTAAAGGCTTTTTCCAGCCCTTTCTGCATTAATGGAGTATTCAAACTTTGAAAAAATCAGAGTATTTGCATTGTATGCCTTTTATAACAGAGTGAATGTCTGTGTTATGTAGCTGTGTCTGCACCTCTGTGCACGCTTCCAAGCGTTGGAAGAACCGAGTCAAAAAGTAAAATCACTGAACAGAATTAGTTCTGTGCTCACTCAAACCAGGACGATAACAGAGGACTATTTTTAATTATTCCTGATTTTTTTATTTTATTTTTTTTACTTTAAACAAATGGATGCTGAATGATCTCCTATGATGTGCTACAGCAGTAAGTGCTGTTTGGGGAAAGGCCATGTCCTAGGAAAATCAGTTAATTGTGTAATAAATGCTTGCTTAGAAGAAATGTAAGATAACGATATTTAATACTTAGAGGAATTAAATTACAGATATTTTTCTCTAATTTCTGAAATGACAGGCCTAATGACTGTAAAATGTACCTCTGAAATCTGATCATCTGACGATGGTGATTTACAGCAGTATTTAAGGTGGATGTCCTTACAGAAGCGATGAACTAAGTTTCCTGCTTATCAGATTTCTCCAGAAATCGTTGACCTATGCATAGATATCACATGCAAGTGAACAGAGTCCTAGGATACTGAAAATAAGATGACTATCCTTTGATGTTCTTTCATATAGTATGCTGTGCGAGATTCCATGCAGCACGTCCTGTCAAGATTTAAAACCACCTCTAGATTTAGAGGAGTTCTGGTGGTCCCATTTCTTGTCCTGTTCCATCCTTTAAGAAATCAAATAGGGTTTTTTTGGTGGCTTTTTTTTTTTTTTTGGTTGGGGTCATTTTGATTTTATTTTTTACTTCATTCTTGTTGGTTTTGGTTGGTATCTTTTTTTTTTTTTTTCACTTTTAGACACTGAAACCTGAAAAGACTGTCATGTTAGTTGCTATTTTTAGGAAGTCAGGCACTTAGCAAGATGTTGCAATTTTGAAAATCCTCACATTACTCACTTGGTGCTGGTGTGGCTGCTCAGTGGAAAGCAAGGAAGCTCTCAGTGCTAGACACTTGCTGACAGCCCGGGGCATTGGCACCTTTAAGGGGGGGGGGAGTATTTAAGAAGAAAGAAGAGATTCTGTACCGTGTTTAAGCTCTGTGTTTACAGCGCAACTTTCCCTTGTTAGAAAACAAACCTTTTAAGAAGAGCAGATTGAGTACTAAACAGCACTCAGGTGATGTAGTGATACGTAGAGGACGCTTTGTGGGCACAGCTTTATTCCTTAGGGTTTCCTTCTGTGTCAAAAGTAATAATGAAGACTCTAAAGCCAGTCTTCCCGGTTGCTGGGAGACACATGTGTACACCCAAGACCACATGCACATAAATATATACACAGAGATAAATGTGTCTGTATGTATGTCTGTGTACACGTATCATTTCTCAAACTGTGGAAAGTGTTCCTCCAGTAAGATGTAGACATCCCCTATGCAAACTCGTACCAAAGCACAGAAGAGAGCCCTTTGATATCATTTAAATACTGCTTTGTACCCTTTATAGCTGTCCTGCAGAACAAAAACCGCCCACAATTTACAGCTGTCCAGTTATTTTTTGTGCCTGTTGAGCCCTGCTGGAGGTACTTTATTTTGAGGATGATGTATTTTCTTTTTATATAGAGCATACGGTCAGTACCCCAGGGAATGCTGCTCCCCGATGTGTTAGTGATGGGGCTGTGACTCACGCAGAGCTGATAAAAGTGGGAAGAGTATGTATCTAATCTGGGGCGACTTAAAAAAAGAGCTTTCAGCTTTACATCTCAATTTACATGTATTTAGAGGAATACGACCTAGATGGATATTTTTTTTTTTTTGCAGGACTGGGGTGTTAACTCCGTGGTGGAATAACCGTTTTCCATGGGCATGTGAGATCTGATGTTATCCTCTCTTTGTTTTATGCAGGATCCAAGCTACTGGATCCAAGTACATCGCCTGGAGCACGGGGACGGTGGGATCTTGGATCTCGATGACATTCTTTGTGATGTGGCTGATGACAAGGACCGGGTAAGTACAACTGGCTACGAAAGCAGCTCAGTGTATCCATCTTTTCTCCATGTGACCAAAAGTGGCAGTTGGTACAGAGGTTTTAGGTGGTTTTTTTTTTTTACTTGACAGCTGTGAGAAGTTTTACTGTTACGTTTTTCAAAAAGTACAAGTGATCTTTTAATGAAATCTCAGGGGTTCCGTTCTTTTTTGGCTCTTTAAAAGTTCAAGTGAGAAGAGGAGGCTGCAAGAATAAAAACCATAAAGGACAGTGGAACAACAATGCAAAAAAACCTGGAAGTCAATATTTTAGCTTCGTGTTACCAATTGAATATGTGCAGAAAACAATGCTGTTTACAAACTGTGGAAGGGTAGTGGATTATTTCCCAAAAATCTTTTTGGGAGGAACTGCTAGTTACACAAAACTTGAGAAAAGAATTACATGCTGCTGAGTCTTGAGTGCTTTTACTCTTCTGAAGTAGAGATGTAGTTCACAGTCAGCTAAGAGGTTTTTGGTTATTGCCTTTGTTTGAGGTTATAGATACTTGCATCTTTGAATTACATGTTCAAAAAGCGTAAGGTAAGAAACAGTGTGGCAAACTGTAAATATGCAAATATGTAAATATGCAAAGCTGTATGGGCTTGCTGAAGCTCTTGAGTGTGTTCGAGGCCAATACAGGCTTCAGTCTGGAGCTGTGTTTCAGGACCCCGCTCCTTCGCAGACAGGATCCTTCATTGCCTCTGTTGGAAGCAACAGGCACTCTGAAGGCTCCTTGAAAACTGGCCAAATGATGACTCTTGGGCTAATTTTTCAGAAATAAATACTTTGCCTGCAGTTATTTCTTGTGACGGGATTTAATTGACGTCGTTATTTCAACCAGGACTTTACAAAGAGAAATTATGTGTGGAGTCTTGGGACGTGGAGACTCCTCGCCGTCTGCAATGTTGGGATTACTCAAGCTGTACAGGGCAACTAGTGCTGAGTTTTCAGGAATTTCTTCCATAAAAGTAGTGCCCAGCTAAGATTTCACAAAAAGCTAATTAAAACTCCTGGTTAGTTATCTCCTATTGAAGTGCTTAGCTGCCTGATTAGTTTAGCTTTTGCTTGCAGACCTCAAGGAGGCTGGTGCAAGTTCTCACTATATATATCTGTGTCTATATCTATATAGACACACATATATATTTGTATGTGTGTGTATAAATATATATTTTCTTTTAAAAACTCATTTGAATCACGCATTCCTTAGTTCCTCACGTGCTTCTCCCTTCAGAAGGAGAAGATAGAATTCTGGTGACTTCCAGACCTCATTCTTTGGCTGTTAGGTTGCTGTGCCACCTTCAAGTGGGGTAATTCCTCCCACTGAAACTCCGTGGGTGTTTTTATGTGCGTGACTAACAGCTGAAAAACTCTTGACTGCAACTGAAACAGGCCAGGTCATTATTACAATATTGTTTTTGTGTGTAGATGGACAAGATACCTAGTAATTAGAAGTGTTTTATTTCTCTATTTGCCAAGCTCCTATCCTCTGATTCTATGAACCTGGCACATCTCTACTGATAGCACTTACCAGTTAAATTGTGGTGGGGTTTTTTTTTTAAGGACCTCGTAGCATTGATTAGGAAGGTGCAATATAAACATGCATCGTGTGCTGTATTCGTTTGTATCCTTGAATTAATCATCCTCACTTGACCTTCACATTTGATTCTTTTCAAGCATTTCAGTTATTAGTCACTGTTTTTCAGCTTCCCGTCTTGTATTTTACATCTGACCTTCCTGGTTCCTTTTAGTTTTAGGTTGCTAGCTTTGCATTTGATGTTTCCTTCACAGTAAACGTATCAAGTAGGTTTGTGTTAGCAGAACCTGATACAGGTTTCATTAGTGCAAGGTTCTGGACATATCTTCAGTTAGTGGTATTTTTGTGTGTATACACTCAAGCATGTCTTCTTGCAAAGCATTGAAATAGATGATGCCTAAACATTCAATGAAATGATTACTGAGGTCTATAGAATTGGTTATGCTCAAAATTCAATATTAGCCTATATGTAATATATATATTTTTTTTTATTTGAGACAGAAATATCTAGGATATTGCAAAACTGAATGCTTAGTATCTTTGTGTTAATTTTCACAAGGAAGCTCTTTATGTTTTTTGAAGACAAGTTTCTTGTGCTTTTTACTACCTATCATCTGTACTTCTGAAGATCAGTTGGCTCTTATCGTGGTTTTTTAGATGGAAGGATGATTCCCTCAGTGATAAATGTAATTTTAATCTTTTTTAATGTTGCTTTTATTCCATAATTGTTTGTACAGTGTGATACAAGCATGCGAAGCAGCTGAGGATGGGCTTGTCCTCTTAGTGAATTTATTGCTCTGTGTAGTCAACTAGTATTAGTAAAATAAAACTCTTAAGTTATGTGAAGAATATATTTACTCCTATTCAACTGTCTCCATGGAGAAGATGTTCTGTCCTGTTACAAATACAAAGACTCTTAAGAGACAGCAGCTGTTCTGAATGGAATAAGAGAAGTATCTTTGATGTCCTTCACATTAAAATGCAGTGTGTTAGAGGGACTTTATTTAGCTTCGACTGTCCCTGTATTTTGGTAGTCTCTTGTCACTTAATAAAGCAGAAGGGATGAGGAAGGGTTAACCAGTTGCTCTCTGCAATAATTTGTGATGTTCAGTGTTGTTCCCCCTTAAAAGAAAAAAGGGGGTGGGGGGGAAACATGAAGCAAACTCTACAGCAAAATTGATCTGGCTGTTTGTTCCTTTCTGAGATGCCTTTTATTAAGCCCTTTAACACAGTTCACTGAGAAAGTGCATAATGCATTCTAACTTAGCTGGCATGCAACTTCAGCATTCATATTCTATAACATCACAACACGTGAAGTTGCTGATGAAAACTTGGTTAATGCACTTAATGCTAGTATTAAAACCAAAACTACTCATTTGGATAATTTGTTTCCTGGAAAACTTTTTTTTTTGTGATTGATTGATGTGCAAATTTTACCCCTTTTTTTATTAATGGAAGATAGTTTTCAATGGAAATATATCAGTGTTTTTTCTATTTATCTGTCTCTCTGTATACATGAATGTAAGCTGGTTGTCTTGTTTTTGTTGGTTTTGTCAAGTATTTGGCTACAAGAAAGAAGAATCTGTTTTGTATGAGTGGCATCCCTTCCAGTCCCAAGCATGAGCATGTTTGGTACTGTTTGCAGGAACTCCTTGAAAAGCTTGGGCAGATGAATAACCAATCTCTTTTCCAGAATTAAAGGAGAAATAAGTCCCTTTAACTTGCTTTTAGTCAACTTCATAACCTCTTTTCATTGGTTTAAAAATACAGTTTTCTTGTGCCTTTAGTGATTAGAACAGTGTTTTAAAGTGAGACTAACAAACTGCTTTGTTTGGATTTCCGTTGCTTGTAAAAGCAGCCCCTCGTTTGGAGGCTCTCAAAAAAACATATGTCAACTTGACAAATTTCCAGCTTGATGGTAACATATGTGATGACCTCACTTCAGCTCTTAGTAGGCAGACATTCTCAACGGCAAAAAAATAAACCCAACCCCAAGCAACTGAAGAAAAACAAGCCCAACCATCCCTAGCCGTGGTTTCTTCTCACAAGCTCATGAGTCCAGACACTTCAGTGATCTTCATGCTTTGGGTGTAATGTGAAAGTACTTCTTCAGGTATATTACAGGCCCTTGCTCACCCATAAAAAATAATTGAGGAAATTGCTGTGTAATCTCCCATTTTAAAAGTATCTGTGTGATTATAACTTGAGTCCAGCTGAATTCTCACTGGAATAGTCGCTTGTGTTTTGCACGTTTAAAAAAAACCCAAGCAGCTTCATGTGCAATTATATGTAATTTTCCCCTGTTGCTCAGTGCAAAGCTTTGGAGATCAAAATGTCTGTGTTTGGTGTAGCTGCACTTCTGAAAAAATCAGAGTTCCTTCCCAAGAGAACAAGGATCTGCCATTAATAGCCACAGGTTTTGGTGAGCAGCTGGGCAAATAGAGCCTGTTTGAAACAAGGTAGGGGATGAACCTAGTGTCAGTTATTCATAAGTTCATTTGCCCAAATCTATTAGTTTTTTGGTAGCTTGAGATCAGCAGCCTGTAAATGTGAAAGCATTGGCATTTTATCATTTTCTTTGTTGCTGTCCTAATAAATTCAGCACTCTCAAAAACGCTCACTGTATTTTGGTGTATGCTCAGAGTTACAACCTGGGTTTATTTCTCTAAACTGAGGAATGGGCTTTCTTTGCCTGACTTAACATTTTTCAGATAGTCAGCTCTTCACCCTGCACATTTCATAGTTACACCCACTGAATGCAGAGACAAACTAGAGAGGAACAGGATTTGGTATTGTTGGGAGTGAGTTTTCCTGCTTACAGCAGTGTTTGTGTGCATGGTGTTAGTGCCTGGCCCAGGTCGCTGTAAGATTGAGGTGATGTTGGTGCTTAATGCTGGTTAGATGTGCTTGGAACCTTCTAGAAAGACACACAAGAAGTCACTGTCGTGACTAGAGTACTATTGATGAGAGTGTGATGGAGACTAATTTCATAGATCTGTGCTGAAATTGGATTTCTAAATATTCCTGGTCTAGAGTTAACCGTGCTAAGTGATCAAATTGCTGCTGAAATTCAGTGAGATCAATTGCACTTCATTTGCATCTGCTTTTAGAGACTTAACAGAGACTCTATTAATGTTCAGAATTTAGTGCCCAGTTGCTTCTGGCAGAATGGGAGAAAGTCTTTGAGCAGCTTCTTCACATAACAGAAAAAGCATATTAGGAGCTTTTCCCAGTGCAGTGGAAAGGAAATGAACTTTTGGGTTTTGTGTTAAACAGATGGTCAATTCCAAATAATACTGTTGTTTTGTTTACTTCCCCTTGGAAAGCACTGGTGAGTTAGAGAGGCATGTGATACACAAAATGTGGGTTTGGAAAGGATGACTGTAACAAATGTTAACTTGAAACCAACGCAGAAATAAATCTATTTTGAGCAAACACATTGTGATGGGAAGGTTAAAGGCTAGCTGAGGACTGGAGAGCTGTGATTGCAGTATCTCACAGCTATTGGTTCTTGTTTTGTCACTGGTTTTTAGGGATAGTTATGCAAAACCCCAGTTCTGTAGTAAATTGTGGGTAGGCAACTGACGATACGATGGTAGAAAGAATGATTTTCTGGTAACATTGTGTCCGTTCCTTTTCTCCAAAACATTAAAGAGCTTGTAAATTTGATGAAAGTTGCACAGATAAATTTGTTTCATCTTTAGATTTCCATCAGCATGTAATCAGAATGCAGAATCACAGAATGGTAGGGCTTGGAAGGGACCTTGAAAGATCATCAAGTCCAACCCCCCTGCCAGAGCGGGGTCACCTAGAGCAGGTCACACAGGAACAGATCCAGGAGGGTCTGGAAAGTCTCCAGAGCAGGAGACTCCACAACCCTCCCTGAACAGCCTGGGCCAGGCTCTGTCACCCTCACCATGAGAAAGTTTCTCCTTATGTTTCCATGGAACCTCCTATGTTCCAACTTGCACCCGTTGCCCCTTGTCCTATCATTGGATGTCACTGAGCAGAGCCTGGCTCCATCCTCCTTTCCAATGATGGAAATGAGGTCACCCCTCAGTCTCCTCTTCTCCAAGCTCAAGCGCCCCAGCTCCCTCAGCCTTTCCTCAGCAGGGAGATGCTCCACTCCCTTCATCATCTCTGTGG
>WTSP01002163.1:41334-61926 GCA_025331215.1 Actenoides lindsayi
GGCAGGGGGGGGAGGCGGTGACAAAAAATGAAGAGGGGGGGGAACCCCGGGGTTTTGGGAAAAAAAAAAAAAAAGAAAAAACAGGCTCAACGTCCCCCCCCCCCCCCCCCCATCTATTATTCTTCCTTTCTCTCTCGTGCCCACATCCAAAGCACTGAATCCCACACACCACCATCTAGCACAGACCTCTGGGGCTGTCTCAGTGATGGCCAGGTAGTAAAATGCAGCAAATGGGACGTGGCAGGACGTGCTATTGCATTTTCCCTGGTGTTTTTTATACAGAACCAGAATGGATAGAGCCAAGATGAAAGTGGAACGAGAAGAGACCATGAGTACGAGTTCTCTCTGGCCATTATGAACCACCAGTCTGCTTCGGGAGCTGAAGGAACTCGTGCCATATAAGCCAGTGACAATCTGATATATTACAGGATATGGTGCAACATAAAATGCAATCAGAGCACAGTCCTGCCATGACCTGTGCATATGCATAACGACTCACATGAACAGTCCTGCTGAGGCCTGAGGAATGACTTTGGCACAGATGGTTGGACACATGCACAAAACCTTGAGGAACCAGAGCCCAAGAGAGCTATGGTCAGAGAGGAACTCACCAGCACTGAGAAATCCTAATGTGGTGTAACGCTGTCTCTGATAGTGGATCAATTAGCTGAGAAGCAATCAGTAAGGAAAGGTGATATTGCTTTCTGGGGATTAAGCAGCAGAAATCTTGGGGACAGGATTTAAGACGAGGAACAGGCTCCTTTTGATTCAGCTCAGCCATTTTGAGAAGTATAGCGAAGAAATCCTGTGCACATAAATAGTTGGGTCTCGCCAACAAATATTATAAGCCATGCCACCTTTGTTTAAACCCCCTTCCCCATCACGCCAAGGGGTGCTCATGCAGGATGGTAAGGAAATCAGTGCTCATAGCAGCCCCTGTAGCACTAGATGTCATCGACCGCAGCGACATGCGAGAGGCAGTGCCACACAGTGCAAAGCTTGGGGGGGAATTCCCCCTCCCCTCTTGAAGTTCTGGTTTTATGAAGAGAAAGGTTACATGGCTTGTATTTCAGGAGTTGAAGTCCTGAGAAAATAAACCTCAGTCCAAGTACTTGTCCAGCATACAACAGATATTCCATAAAATGTATGGGCTGATTTCACGCATATGGCTGCTCATTTTACAAGGGGACGAATAAGGTGGTCATGGTTATGTTGGCTTTTAGTCCACAAATGCCTCAGCTGTTCTGGATTAATTTAAAATCATAATGTACCTCTGTGTGTGAAAAGCAAGCAGCCAGCACTCCTCTGCTCTCGCCGCCCTGCAAAGCCAGCCGGTCGCTTTGGACGGTGTTTCCAACACGGTTCATTCGTCAGCATTGACTGACGGGGTCCATCTCTTTCTTCTCGCGGCTGGCCATCTCCCTCGGCTCGGGCACCGAAGAGGCTCGTGGAGTGGGCAGGGCCGCCTTTGGAGAGCGAGGAATTCTTATTGCAGCTTGCTGGCTCCCACCCCTCTTCCTGCCGCCTCCCTTGCTCTTTGATAGCTCCAGCCAGGCATTTCGCAGCCTGGCTCCCAAGGGATGCCAGCCCATCCCGCCCCGGCCTGCCAGCCAGAGCACACCAAGCTGCTCTACCGGTGCTTTTGGAGGAGTAACTTGTCGAGAAAAAGTGTTAACCAGTGGGAATGCAGTTCAAAAGTGCTCCCCCCCACCCCGGCCTAGGACTGAAACTTCAGCACCCCGGCCCAAAAGAGAAGTGTGCTTGGCACCATTGGGAGACCTGTCTTTTCACCCCTGGGAATGGAGAAGGCTTTTGTGGTGTGGTCTGGGTGGTGCAGCAACGTGCGGTGTTGTTCCTGACGTACCCTATCCCCTCCCCAGGAGTCACACAGAAAGAGATTAAAATGGCAGGCTGGGGGGTCAAGAAACTTAACCACCGTTTCCCGCTTTAATCTGATTTGTCATCTTGGGCTTTTCATGCACGCTCTACGTGATACTTCCTGCTTCAGAAGTTTTTCTTGTTGCAGCTGCCCAGCATCCCATCCCCTCACCCTCCTCCACATCTTTTCCTCCACTTGGTTTATCTCTTCACTTTAAAAAGGAGAGGCATTTATTGCTTCATTCATATTGGGCGATTATCGCGTAGCAGGGATAAACTGCTGGTTCCTATATAAGCATCTCTTTGCAGAATGCAGCTCCAAACAGCAGAGGTAGAAGTCTGCAACGTTTTCTTCTGAAGTAATCTTCATTTCTTAAAAAAAACCAAAAAAAAAACCTCAACAAAACAAACCCTAAAACCCCTAAGTCAGTATCTTCCCGCAACTGCAGCTGATTTCCTGTGTAAACTAAAACCATGTGATATTCCATAAATGCTTCCAGCTCTAAATTACAGGAAATGAAAACCATCATGGAAAAGGAAAGCTTTGGACTAAATTCCCAGATCAGATATCATCATAACTCCACTTCAGGCTGATTACAGCTTGGATGCTTTCTTACATACCTGTTAGTAATTAAAGGAGCTGATAACAGCCGACGGAGTCACCCCCGGCTCCCGCTGCAGGACAGAGACATCTTCCACACCCAGGGCAGTGCCCCAGAGGTGCCCCAGCTGAAATCGTGAGCTGAGGTTGATCAAGGGAAGCATTTTTGTGTAGCTGTTGTGAAGGACAGGCTCTGAACTTCCAACTGCATTGAGTTGCGCGTGCCATAGGCGGTCGCGGTTTGGGATTAGCTGGCCACACACCCACCTCTGCACGGGCACAGGCTGTTTCCCCACCAAGGGCTTCGTGGCTGTGCAGCTCTTCATTGCTCAGTAACATTTTTTTTTTTTTGCAATGAGAAAGAAAATGTTGTTCAGGGGAGTACGAGGCAGTGCCCGCCCAGAGCGTCTACATTGCAAGAATGTAGGGAAAGAGAGGAACTGATCTCGCCCCATCCCACCTGAGTTTGGAATATACGCTTAGTCCTTTGAGAGTGGTGCTGTCTACTGCTACTTAGAGCCTGAGCATTGTTTTAATCCCATGGAAAGCTCTGGGGAAGTTTTAAGCCATGTTTGTATGCTACTGTGGTATGCACCGTGCTGCCTGAATGTACCGATCTCCATGTTTTCCCCATAGGTGCTTTGACAGAGAGCACTCCACAGCCCCTCAGAGCTGTGAGGAACGCAAGGCACAGCTAACAGCCCTCTGCCTGTCAGGTGGATTCTCTGTAGCTCTGACTTTCTGGCAAGTCAAGTGGCCATGCTGAGATTTATGGACACTTGTCCCAGTGTTCTCATCCCGTAAATGACTGCAGAAAGGGGATTTTTGTTCCTGTGACCCGTGCATCCTTTTCTTTTCTGCAAGGTATCTGTGTCCTTCAAGGCACTAAGTCGGCCTGGCACTGTTAAGAAATAGGGACTTCAATTAAGCAAATTAATTTCAGTGCTCTTACACAATTTGTTAATTGACATGCTAGGAGATTTTTTTAGTTTGTTCAGCCGAAGTCATGATAATTTTCCTTTTGAACTAATGCAGTGAGGAATTATCAGACTGAAAAGAAGTTGAGGCAAAGCACTCATTTTAAGGACAATTCTTGTGTACACTATCATTCATTTCTTACTTCAGATGTCACAGGAGCAAAGCATCACTCTTACTGGTGATGGGAGTCAGACCAATGCCTGCACGTCACTGTCACTCATTCAAGATGTTTCAAATGTTGCTGTCACTTCTTCACACATAAAGCATCTGGGACAGCCCTTAGTGCCTCTGGGACTGTCCCCTTCCTGGTATTACAAAAGCATTTCTATAAACAAGAGTATCTCAGCCATCAATATCTCATTCACGTTTAGGCCTGCATTGATTTCTGCCTCGTTACCAGAATGAGGCAGATGCTCCAATGGGGCAGAAGGTCACACGCCCGATGCCGAAGGAACCAAGACAATTTGAGGACTTGAGCCAACACTTTTTATAAGCTGTTCTTGCTGAACAGCCCAAAAGAGAGGCTTCGGTGCCAGCAAAATCATTAAAATGAACAGCTTTGCCTTGTTCCCTACCCAGCAGACATTTCTGTTAGGGTAGGTCATTAGTTATTCCTGAGGTTGTTAGGTTATCACATTGAATCTTAATCTATCTAATTCATCCCAGCGCACTCCCATTTGTTTCTAGGGCTTGCCTTTTAAAACACCATTAAATCATGTCAAAGGCTCTCCCTGCATCTGCCAAGAAAGCTGCGTGCGTTCTCCACTTCTCTTTGCCAGGTGAATTCTTATTTAGTATATTCCTGGAGAAGACAGCTCATTACAAATCCTGTTTCTCCTCCTCCTATTTCTCCTTCCCAAGCACACTTCTGGGGGATTTTAACTTTAACACACCCAGCCTGGACTGGGCTCGGGTCAGTCAGTGTTGTCCTGAACAGATGCTGGTGGGTTTCCTTTGCCTTGAGCTAGCCGGGGTGTCCCACTTTCTTTTGCTGAGATAAGAAGTTATCAGGGGGAAGAAAGAGGAAACTATTTGCCTTTGATAGTGTAATGAGAAAAGAAAGAAATCCCAACAAAACCTGCCCTTCTTGTGTATAAAACCCTTTGGTTAGAAATTCTTAGCAGGATACTAAAAATAGAGAAACTCCACTGAGATCAGTGCACAGCTTTAAACCAAACATATAAATTAGTAAAGAAATGGCATTCTCAGTCCTAGATAGCTTGTAGTGAATTAGACCAAGGCTTTTACAGAACAAAGGAACCTAAAAAAAAAAAGCCCCTAATCTCACTTTGAAGGAAAAAAGTCTCTGATCATTCCACCTGCCACTTCTCTCTGTGCCAAGAAAAACTCGAGTATACACCAAAAACACTGAAGGAGAGTTGAGTGTTGCATTAAATTTATGTACCACTAGAGACTAGGGTTGAATGTGCTGACTGAACTTATTCTAATAACTTAGAAGGGAAAAAATCCATACTGCAAATCACCTTATTTAGGTTGATTTCACAAAAACTATTTACCCAAGAAAGAAAGAAAAAAAAAAACCCAACCCTGAGTGCTGGTTGTTCATTTTTCTCTCACCCAAGAAGCAAGAAATACACATGGCCAGAGCCTGATGATTTTTTTCTAGCTGCAAAATACAACAGAAGAGGAAGGGGAGCAGTTTGTTAGACGAGGTGAAGGATTTTTGCCATTCGCAGAGAGCTTGTGTTTGTGCATGTGCCATTGATTAAATGTTTGCAACTGGTACGAGATTTGAAGGCACGGGGAACTGGGTTGTCCTGGGGTCGTGCTAATGTTGCCTTCGTCATCGTGGGGAACCTTAGAGAGTGCATTGTTATTTCTGAGTCCGTGGTATTGGGCCAGAGTTCGATGCTCTTGGGCCATAGCGTCCCTGCTACCTTATGGTGAATGCTTGTTTGCAGTATCTCACCTTGTCGATACATTTACACCGCAGATCTTGGTTTGGGAGAGTGGGCAAGGGGCACGGGCTGGGGATGGATGAAGTACACAGGTTCAGGGGGTAAATGGGCTGCTGCAGCTGCATTCATTGCCAGTGATGATAGGGAAAAAGTCACCTCCACCTTAAATTACATTAGCTGAAGATAGCAGACCCCATAACACACATATCCAGGCATTGTCCCCACCCTTTGTCCAGTAAAACCCACGCATGAAGGTCTGGTCTGACCTGTGACTGGGGATGAGGAGTTAGGGAGCACTCTTGGGGGTACCTGGGTAGTTTGGGGAAGGGGCTAACGCTAGGCCAGGTCCCTGGGGAGGCTGAGCATCAAAGATGGGCAAACCTGCCTTAATTAAACATTCAGGACTTCAAAACCCTGCTGGGAAGCCAGGGTGTCTAAGGGTGGCCTTTGCCCCAGCTGTGGTCTGTAGCAGCTGGTTTGGTGCTTGTGCCCATGCAGGAGTCTCCACTGCAATTGCCAGGGAGGTTTCCAATTAGCACCAACGGAGGCAATTTGGGGATTTTAGTCGGGCAGACACACCTCCCTGGGAAAGCAGCAGGAGACCACCCGCTCGCGTTGCCTAAGCCACCACAAAACCATTAAACTAAAGAGTAACCATTCTCAATCACTACCAACCCATACTAGATTTGAACCATCCACCAAAAGGTGGAAGGTTAATGTGACCTAATTTTTTTTAATCACTGCTGTAACATTAGGAAGAAGCTCTGTTAACCTTTTGGGGACTGCTGACTTACTGCCTGCTGTTCATTTGGCTGATCCTACGGGCTACAATCATGATAGGGTAGTTTCCCAGGAGAGCAAATAAAATCCAAGAGGTACATTTTTCTTCTCAACGCTTGCCTGCTAGAATGTTGAACCCTTCATTAAAAATGTGATAAGCCATGCAATATATTTTCCTGTATATTACAGCCTTTAATCTTTAATGTTAACGACAGAAATATTACCATTAGAAGGACCATATTTTGCTCCACACTTCAGACATTCTTTTGTAACCATGTTTTCCTGTCCTCTTTCAGGCAGATGGTAACTATTTCAGCTTGAATTCCTTTTTATATTAACATAAAGAGAATTTGAAATAACAAACTAAGCTGTAATATAACTATAATAGAAGAACTGACGGCAGTGAAATGTCAAACACTTTTTTTCCCTAGCCATGACCACCCTTTGACTTCACTGTTACTAGGTGTGTACCTTGAAACTGAAGTCAGTTCTGGAAATACTGCTGATGCAGGGGAATCAATCCACCTCAATCCCCAAGTCATGCTGACCTGACTTGTGCACAAATCTTAGAGGACACGTTATTGTCTGATCAGTTGGAAAGTACGTGTGTTTACAGAGTATGTAAAAGCCACGTTGGAGAGTAGGGCTTGGTCCAACAATTAATAGTAAGGCTGGTAAGGAAGGAATTCCTGAAGTCTAATCCCAGCTACATGTCTCTCTGTGTCCTTTACTGAAGTCTTTGCAGCTTCTCCTGTAGCTTTGACCTTCATAGCTGTTCAATTCAGTTAATGGCACTGACACCTGCATGTCACACCAGTTTTGCAAGGAGTCATTAAGTCTGTTGCATTTAGTGAGACCACATCTGGAGTATTGTGTTCAGTTCTGGGCTCCCCAGTTCAAGAGGGACAGGAAAATAGTAGAGAGAGTCTAATGAAGAGCTACAAAGATGCTGAAGGGACTGGAACATCTCTCTGATGAGGAAAGGCTGAGAGCCCTGGGGCTGTTTAACCTGGAAAAGAGAAGACTGAGAGGGGATCTTATCAATGTTTACAAATATCTGCAGGGTGGGGGTCAAGTAGAAGGGGCCAGGCTCTTTTCAGTGGTGCCCTGGGATAGGACAAGAGGCAATGGTCACAACCTGGAACCCAGGAAGTTCCACCTCAACATGAGGAAAAAATTCTTCCCTGTGAGCGTGCCAGAGCCTGGCCCAGGCTGCCCAGAGAGGTTGTGGAGTCTCCTGCTCTGGAGACTTTCAAACCCCCCCTGGCTCTGTTCCTGTGTGGGCTGCCCTGGGTGACCCTGCTCTGGCAGGGGGGTTGGACTCGATGGTCTCCAGAGGTCCCTCCCAACCCTTACCATCCTAGGACTCTCTTTTGGCATGTTAAGTCGGACTCCATTGATTTCTTTGTTTTGAATATTAAGTCATTCTTCTTGCACATCTCTCATCACAAACAGCAGTCACAAATGTGCCAGCCACCAGCAGAAGCAGCCAGCTTTGAAACCGTTTTGAACTCTTGCAGTGCATTTCCATTAAAAACGAGCTGTCAGCAGAGTAGATGCCTCTCTTCTCGTCACTGTCACGCGACGCCGGGCAGCGGCATTTCCCTTTGTGGCATCAGGGTGGTACAAGAGCAGCAGGGTTGCAGATGCCAGGACTGAGATACCCATCTCTTCCCTATCTCCCCTGCCTGAGCCGCTGCCTTTGCGGGCAGGCGTGGAGAGCCGATGCCAGCGGTCGCTCGCGGAGAGAGGTAGATTTGCCTTCGGAGGAACGGTCGCAGAGCGACGGTCTGGTAGTTTCTTGTCTTCTTAGAATGACAAGGGTTTCCTGAATGATGGAAAACGTTGAGGCTTGCTGGTAGCAAACAATTCACCCAGCCGTTCAGTGCTGTGCCTGTAAAACTTTGTGCGCTTACTGAAGTGTGATGAATTCCTTTTTACCCCTCCGCCCGTGCTCTGTCAGAAGGTGGGTAGGCTGAGTATAGACACCTACTCTGGGTGAATTAAATAACTTGAGCATTGCCTTTGGCTGAAAGTCTTGGAGTCAGATGACTGTTTTGTATTTAGGTACCCGAAGAGCTCCATTTGGATTACAGAACAGGGAATTAAACTTTTTTTTTTTTTCATCTTGAAAGAATAACAGCTAACATCTACTAATTAGTAAGCATCCAAGTCCTTCCAAATGATAAAGTGGTGGTTTAGTAAGCAAATAAACTCTATAGTAAACTATTTAATTCTTTGGCCAACAACATCCTTGTTGTTGAAATTGCTTGCAAGTTGAAGGTTTGTGACTGTAGGCAGCAGGATCCAACCAGAGTTGGGTTGGCCTCGAGGACATTTCTGTCTAGCCCTTTGCCTCTTGGCTCTCTGATCTCCATTCCAATACCCAGTCTTTGAGTGGCTGTAAAATGCCAAAGAGTGGTGGCATTTGCTAACAATTTAAAGGATCGTTCTGTGAAGATGTTACAGAGCTGGCTTACGATGCTTGCTGGTGCAGTGGTGGGGATGAGCATCTTGATGTTCCTGTTCACCCCTTTCCTTTTTATGACTTTTTATGACTTTTATGACCAGAAAGCAACTGTATTGGCTGTTACGTGTACGTTGGCTCGACTTTTGCTGGGAGGGACATTGCTTGACTAGTCCCTCTGAAGGTGTTGCATTTATCTTATAGAAAGGTCAAGATAACATATGGATATTGAATCCAGGTTAAGCAAATACTTGGAACTGCTCTTCCCTGTTCCTAATCATTGCCAAATGTAATGGCCTGGCAATATGGAGCCTAAATACTCTGCTTTCAAATCTCTCCCCAGGTCGATAGGTACGTGTTGATGTGCCGGGTGAATTTATGTGTTGGCAACTTGGCAGAGATTGACACATTCATCTGTTGCTTCGTTTTAGTAAACACTTCATTATTCTCCAACCCTGAAATTGAAAACCTGCTGCAAATTTGGACCTAGGTTGTCTTAACGCTCATACTGTTTAAATCAGTGCTTGGGTTGGACTCCTAAAATGTAGCAGCTGTATCTCATGCTTTGATCAACCCAAAGAAAGAGCCTTCAGATTGATGGATTTTGTTTCATGTTTCTCTGTTATAATCCTAAAATTGCAGCAGAGGAATAATAATCTGAAGGAAAAAAGATGTGCCTTTTATAAAATACTAGTTGGATTAATTTCTAAAGTGGAGCCTGAACTTTTAAGTATATATATTTTTATTTTTTTCCCAATTTGTTTTCAAGTTTATCTTTCTGTCACTATTTATTTTCCTAATTCTATTGCTAGAAAAGCTGGTTTTACAGAGAGACTCAATTGAAAAGGCATATGGCTTTTTACTGCTGTTGTGGGAATTATTCTTGGAGCCATGACAAAATTAGTAAGGGGCAGGGGGGGAAAGAGCAATAGGGGTTTTTTGGTCGGTCCTGCCTTCTACTGCATTATGTGTTTAGTTCAGTAGATAAATCAATAGCAACATCTGTAACACAGGGAATTAATTTAGTGGAAGAAGTTTGGGAGCAGTAAATTAGTGAAAGGGTAACAAGCTTCAGAGTAGACAGAATTAAGGCAGTACCTTTAAAAATTATTAATTTCTTTTTTAATAAAACCTTTTAAGATGGTAGGTGATTAAAGAAATGAAGAAATTCCGGATTTATAAAACAGATAATTCCACTACAGAATGTAAACATAACTAACAGCAATCGCAGTGACTGAGCTGTAGCTTCAAATCCAAATGTAATTTTTATTCTGTTTGGAAGGTAAATCTCACTTATGTAGAAGCAGTTCTGTTTAGTGATGATATTCTATTGAACAGAAACAGACACGGTGTGGAAGAGAACAAGGAAATGACTCTTCAGGTACGTTAAGTTGCAAATGGGACTGTCCTTTCAAAGAGCAGCAAGGCAGGGTTCAGTAGGAGAGTGTGTGACATGTAGCAGCCTGACTTGTTAAACATACAGAAACCTGGCTCGTTGAAGAAATTCTCCTGTGAAAAAGAGAGCAGAGCAATTTTAAGGGTGAAGTATGAGTCGGGAGTTGATGGAGAGATGGATTTCTCTCCTGGAAGTCAGCGGAACGGCCAGAGGACCTCCAGGTCAAAGTGATGCTTCACCCCTTCTCTGGCTGGCTGGGTTTTGACTCTGTCACAAGCATCCTGGGTGACCGTGGGCAAATCTGTTTTGGAGGAATTGTTGGTGTGACACAGAGATAATGAGGAAAGGAATGTGGGGAGGCCAGCTCTGATTTTGTTACACAACACGACTGTGTGTAAGCAGGAGTGGGGGCTGAATTGGCAAGGAGGAAACTTGAAGGGAGACTTTCCAATTGATTACCCTTCTTACGTGCTGATGGTTTTATGAATCCAGTCCTGTGGGGAGGGGTTTTCGTGTTTTCTATTTCATGAGCTGTGTTAATACAAGGAGTACTTCACAAATCAGTTGGGGCTGCTCTGGTGGGATTCGGGTGATCCTTTTGATATTTCTCACTTGGATTTCTGAAAGGTGTTTGACAAAAGCTCTAAAGAAGACTTAAAAGCCATGGTATAAGAGAAAAAGTTTGTAGATAAGGAGGAAAAAAAAAAGGAAAGTAGGGAATAGAGGGGAAGGGTAAATACCAAGGTTTTATTGTCAACAGTAGAAGGTCACCAGCAGGTTTTTTTTGGAGATGACTGCTTGAGGCTTGTGCTCTTAAACAGAACTATACATCAGCTGTAGAGGGAAGCAGATGGCAAAATGAATGGATGATTGTGAGCTGATTAGAGTGGTAGAGATGGGGCCTGCCACCGTCTTTCATGTTTGGTCCTCAGAAGATTGAGTGATGGGCATTGCAGTCATAGATGAAACTGAGTTCAGGTCAATGTTGAGGGTTTGTCCTTTTCCTTCCCTTTCTGGTTTTATGTACGAAGTAATGAGCTTAGAGACAGTCATTGCAAGTAAGGACTAAGACCCTGTGCTTACAGTTGATAGTCTAACAAAAATCTCTGTGCTCAGGAGCAGAGGATGGCATCGATTTCATTTATTTATTTGTGTATTAACATCATAGAATGATACTTTGTAACACTGACTTCTTTCTGTAGGTTTTCTGTAGGAAAAAAACCCATTTCATTTGCTAATGGTACATCGGATACATTTAACTTCCTCTGTAATCATCCATAGATGAATATGTAAATTATATGTTTATGTTTAAAAATATAAATTTTACTTTATACTTTTCTAAGGTTGTTCTGAACTGGCTATAGGGAAGGATTTTAAATGCTGGTGTGAAGATGTTCCTTTACAGGACAACATTCATCATACTTTTATTAAACGACTAATTTAAATAGTATTTTGAATTCCTATCCATATTTACAGTGGTGTGAGATTTTTCACAGCGACTTGAAATTATTTTTCCTCATTGTATTGCAATCATAATTCTTGTCGATAAGGTCGAGAGATGTTCCTCCTGTTCAGTGATGCAGCAGCATGGAAATGTGTTCACCGAGTGTAAATATCAGCATTTATTTGTATTCTGTCTGCAACCTGATAAGTGGAGTACGTTTTTATCTAGATTTATAGTGAGGACTAAATGAATAATAAAAGATGACAACAGTAATTCAGTGTGTGTGTTTCATTTGGTTTTATGTTTGCTTGGTTTTTTTTTTGTTTGTTTGTTTTTTACATTTTTTTTTTTTTTGGTTGGTTTGTTTCTTTTATTTCGTTTTGTTTTCTTAAAACCTAGAAGGATCTGAAATAGGCTAGGGAATGTTACTGGAGTAAGTGCATTGGTGACCCAAGGAGAAGTACCTTGCTGGTCTTGCTGTCCATCTTGAACTCAGCATTTGTAATATGCCTTTTCTGAATGAAAACAATAATAATAATAATAATAATAAAATCTATTAAAACCTTTTCAGATGGTCTGTTTCGTCTTGCTCATAAGTGGGATTGTAATGTGTCAGGCCGAGATGTCCATCCCTGATGGCTAGTGTGAGACTCCTCTCCCTGCTCTCTGGTGCCAGGTTTTGGCTCTGAAGCCTCTTGGAGGAGCAGCCATGAATTGGGCTCCCTGAGCTGTGCTTTGGTGGAACCACTCTTTGGTTAGAGATGACTGTGGAAGTATGAAGCGTACGAGTGAGCAGAGCCAAAGGTAGCTTCTGCAAAAGCCTCTGCAGCTTTCCAGATGCTGTTGAAGGCCTGCTTTAAAGAACTGTCTTGGGTGCCTAAATCCCTTGACTTGGGCAGAGCCCGGGCATCCTACCAGGGCTGCAAACGTGTTTCTCAGAAACGATTAAATGGTAGGAGCGTGGCTGATCCTCTCTGGTACCCCTTCCTGGGAGGGAGCTCTGCCTCAGTGTCTCGTCATCCCCTTTGGCAAAGGAGCCCGAGGAGCCCATGCAAAGCCAGGGGCTGGAATAAACCAGTTTTCATTAACAGAGTGCAATTAAGTGGGGGATGATGCAGGTCCTGGATTAGAGCTCCTGTCGCTCTGGGCCTTTTCTGTTGGCTCTACAGTCAGGTTGCCTGTGTTTTGTTTTACTTGACTTCAGGCCAGAATACAATGGTATCCAGCTGCCCTAGTTGATACTTAATCTCTTTTGGTGCTTCACCGTGTACGTGTTCCAGGATCAGATTCCTCTGGTTTGACTTGTCAAATAAACATCAGCATTTCACGAGGTTAGCTGGGTAAGAGAAGCTGAACTACCTGCTTCTCCCTGTTACCAGTACAGCAGTTCACAGGGGTAGTGCCCAAGGTGTCGCAGGTACCAGTCAGTTAAACTGGGAAAAAAATTTTTCCCATTGAGTTGGTATAGCTATGCTGAAACTTGAGCATCTTGAGCTGTTCAGGTTAAATATTTCACTGAGTCTACTGAAGTTATTTAAATAAAAGATCACTGGGACGAGTCCTTGCTTCAGAAGTTTTCCACAGCAACTGAAATGAGTACGTGAGAAAAGTGAAATGTAGGATACACCAAATTTACAAATTCTGAAAGGGGTGCCGGTTTATCTTACTCAACATTTTAATAGTGGCATACTTTTATATGGAGTTAATGAGCCCTGGAAGAAAAAGAGAGTTGACACTTAAGATCCAACTTAATTTTACTTTTTGTTTTCAAAAAACATTGGGAGTTAGTATAGTTTTTAGTTACATTTATATGTTTCTCAAGAACACGGTGCAAAGTGAACTCCCATGGGGTTTTTATCTCCAAATATGCACTTACAACGTGTAGTTTTTTCCACTTTTATGTTTTAGTATTTACCCTTTGAAGGAAGTATATATAGCTGTGGTATCTTACGTGTTGGTACATTTTATACCGTAGAAATCTGACGTAGAGTTCTCTGCATACCATGCATTAAATGCTCTTGTATAGATGGCTTTTCAGCGTAAAACATTAAGTGCTTTGAGATCTATTACTGAAAGATTGTGGTGGGAACTGGGTACTGATATGACAGTAAGACTTGATTCATTGTGGTACCGAATATTACAGTTGGAGTAGCACTTGGAGAAATGCCTCTTATTCCCATTTGTTCTAAAGGAAATCTCTTGCTGGTAAACAGAACTTGTATTCAACGTGCGGAGTTTTCCCCCAGTCCTTAGCGCTGGTTTTGTGGTACACATTAACTGATAAGTCCTAATTTGATCTTTTATGTTTAGTACATTGATCCTTTTGAGGGATGTTGGCCAAGGCCGGGATCCTGCAGTTCCTAGGGCCCCAAGGAGCAGATCCTACCGCATCTGCTCGGAGTGGAGCATGTCTCAGTTCCGCTAGTGTTTGAGAGCGCTTTCTTCTCCAAAATCCACCTGCAGCTGTAGGTCGGTCGAGTTAGGAACTGCACCTGTGACGTGAACGTAGCAGCTCTTTTGGTTAGTCTTGCAAAAGGCAAAATGTCATTTTTACACCACCTTGGGCGTCGTTTGCTGACGCTTCGCCGTTTGAACACCGGGTCAGGCATCCAGATTGTGTGAAAATCAGGGTGGCTTAAATCCTTAGCCGAGCTTAAAAACGATTTAGAAAAGGCCCCTTTCTCACAGCGTATTTACCTCGGGCAAGTGAACGTAAGCTCAGCTCTCTCACAACTGTTGTGGAGCATCTGGTTTGCAAGCGGAGCATGTGGAGGCCGCCGGGGAGTTGGCATGGCTGCGGCGGGGCCTGCTCCGGCCCTCGCGGCCTGCTGCCTTCTTGTTCCTGATGAATATTCTCTCTCTTTCTCTCTCTTTCTTCTCAGCATGAGTTTAATTAGTGGGAGAAACTATTGGAGAGCCAACTCCAGACAGGTACGGGTCATCGTGGGCAGGTGTTTAATTGTTGTCATTAGGAAGCATTTGGAGGTTCCTGGTGTGCGCGTAGAGGAACAGAACAGGAACGCGATCCCTTTGGGTTTTGATGGATTTATCCCTTGTATTAAAGGGTGATTAAACTGAGTGTTGAAGCAGTAATTTTCTGAATATCTTTATCAGGAAGAGGTAATAATTACAGTCTACTTGATGTGTTACACGCATCGTACTCCTTTTAGCTATTTTTTTTTTCTGCAGCCGTGCCAGGTTTTAATTAACATACTTGAAAACGAGTATGAAAACTTGTTCATTTATAATTATATTTTCAGTAGCAATGTTATTGTGCTTTCAGAAAGGTATCATAAAAAAGAGTCTAGAATTTGGGTCGGTTATAATCATCCTCGAGAAAGTGTTGGGTTTACACGTTAAGCAGATGGAATTCCTTTTGATTTGGGTGGAGGAAAACAGACTTTGCTGTGTAGACTCAGGACTTTGTTAGGAAATGACTCAGAGTGAACAAGGTGCTTTCCACGGAGGCACAGCCAGAATAACCCTCTCACAGCTCTCGATGAGTACTTCAAGCCAGGAAAACTTTCATTTTTTCCCATGTTTTAATCACAGTAGCTTTATTTGCCTTTCTTTCTCCTCCTTTCAGAGTGGTAAAAACATGGAGACACTAGCTACCTCTTGTGTTCAATCTCTTTAATTACACTAGTGAGCTTCCCCCCCCACCCCCCCAAAAAAAAGGCTAAGCAACCACTAGTTTTTATTGTTAGATTTAAAATATTGTTCTTGAAGATTGAAATTGGTCACTGCAGTGTTCTGCTGTTATGCAGAAAAGTAGATGAAACACTATTTCTACCTGTATATTTTTTAGTGAGATATGTCTCGTCTCCTTTTTATCTTCTCTCCTCTCTTCTCTCCTCTCTTCTCTCCTCTCCTCTCTCCTCTTTTCTTTTTTCTTTTCCCTAGTTGTGGAAGAGCAGGTCTTTATTTTGCCTCGAGGAAAATTAGGACGTGTTAAGGAAATGAAATCTGAATTCACTAACCCTTTTTAAAAAATTTTATTTGGACTTTGTATTAAAATGTTGCAAAATCTGTAACTTATGTAGAGATACATAGGTCACTATAAATAAAGAAGGCTAAAATAGGCACAGGTGCAGTTTTATCCATTTTTTAGTGTTCAGTAGATAATAAGAAATGTATTGCAAATGCAAACAAATGACTGTGACTCTTGGATCTCCCTTTTTCCAGGCATTTGGGAAGTCTTTCTGTTCTACTTAAGCTATGTTTGGGGAGAATCTGGCCTGCTAATTTATATTACTAGTGAATCTGTTTTGTCTTAAAGGATTCAAACATGATTAACTTCTGCAGAAGGAACACGGAGTGCTACAAGCTTTTATAACATATTACGGCATGATCTAAGCTGTGGAAACCAGCTCATTACTTGAAAATTCAAAGTTTTCTTTTCTCTTTAGATGCTGTTACAGGGTGGGGCTCTTCAGCCTTCTCGATTTGTGGACTTCGAGACATTTTCCAGTAAAGCCTCCATACCCTTTATTAATTTCTGAATCACTTCTTTCTGCTTCTCCACTTATTCCAACCATTGGAGACATATCAGATGTGTGGATCTGTTTTGAATCTGAAATTAAGGTAAAAGAAACCAAACAAACCCAAAACAGATAGAATTTTTATAATTTTCGGAGGGCAAAGATTATTAACTCTGATTTGGGGTGATAACAGTGTCATTGCAGAGGTCATTCTGTAGCATGTTTATCTTGTTAATCAGACAGTTTAAAAAGAAAAAAATACCACTTTATTCCTAAATGAGCTGTCTGCAGAATAGCAGGGTACGGGAGCACGACTGACATCAAGTGCAAGCTTATTGCTTGAGTTCCAACATTGTACTTGATGCAAACCAGTGAAGCTGCAGACTTGGGTAAGTTCATGTTCAGCTTTCCTAAGCGTGGTGGTGTGACATAGTCCTGCCCCCTGCAACTCTACTGTAGCTCTTCACAGATAAAGGGAAACATTCTGATGTTTGCCTGAGTGTTGCGTGTGGGGATTTCTCTTCAGCTTGCGTTCACCCACGTGGGCATTAACATGAAGATAGGCTCTCTGTGACTCAGGTTTTTTTTCAGTGGATGTCCAGTGTACACAAAATAGTAACTCTGTGTGGGAAATACCACAAGTGCAGGGACTTCTTGGTGCTTGACTGCAGTCTCCTCCATAACATTTTCTGTGTTTGAACACCACGGTTCCTGTTTGTGTATGAGATGAACTTCTGGGATGATAAAAGCAGCCCTTATCCATCATTTGATTTCCCTTTATCCTTGAATTTGTTTTCTCTTGGATGGTTTTCTTGTTATTGACAGGTAGCTGAAGAAGATTTTTCTTTCTCTTTGTGGTTTAGTTAAGCCCTGAAATGTTATCTATGATGTTGAACAACTGTAGAACAGAATATTTCTGCTGCATTTTAAAACACCAGAGATGCTTACAGAGAGACACAAGAAGTAGTTTGTTTCCCATTTCAATAAACTGTGTTCCTTTAAGGACAGTATTTATTTTTAAGTGACCTCCCTTTTAAAGCTTCGTTTTCTACGTTTCATGGATTTATACGGTCATACAGACTTGTCTAGATTTCACAGTGCCTTGGTATATGTTTTAAGCCTTCTTATTTTTCTAACTCCGAATGCACTGTGCTTCCTTATCTCAGTGAACCCCAGATGCTGTTCTCGGGGAGTTTTGATTTTCCAGCAGTTTGTACCCTTGGCTTGTAATGCGGAGTTGAGCTGCGGGTGCCAAGCGGTTGAGCTGTTTCACTTGTTAGTTCTGTGTGGATACAGTTTGCTTATGGGTTTCCTGCAATTTGTCTGACGTGTGGAGGTTTTGCAGTTTATTTGTGCACAAAATCCAGCCCGGATCCCTTGTGAGACTTGGATGTGGACATTTAATTAGAGGAGAGGAAAATGGCTTAACATTTATTTTCAGCTGGGATGTGGGAGCAGCGAGCTTCCCTCTGGTGCTCTTCTCCCAGCTCTGGCAGGGCAGAGATGCCTTACAGACCAATCAGATCATGCAACTTGTGATATTAATGACTTTAAATGACACCAATTTTGCACAACATACATTTTCAGTTATGCACATTTTCCAGTTCTTATTTACAGCGAGCATAGTTGCAGTGAACACTTCACTTGAACGTGGTTAGGTGTTCCTTTAAATACACCATGGTCTGTTCTTAGTGGTTTTCTTCGTTTAAGAAATCCACTCAGGTTTTATTTGGAGTATCTTGGTCTGAATTTAAAGTACTGCAGTAGGTTGCTGCTGCGTGCACGTGGCTTTTTGGTAGGGAGACTTCTGACCAAGCCTTGGAATCAACATTTATGTTCCTGTGAATCTGGCTGTCTGCAGTAAATGCTGCTCATCTCAAAGCAGTATCTTTGCCTGGGAGACAGTGCTTTTACTGCTGGGCCAGTACATAAAGTCACTTCAAGGGGGGAAAAAACATTTCACTCTTGTTTTATGTGTTTAGGAAGCTACTATTGCTTGTTTTTACTGTTGCCTTTTAAACTGGTTTGTGTAATTCAGGACGTTTCAAGTTGTTATTCTGGACAGTCATTTAAATAAAAATAAACAATTTAAAATACATCATTAAAAAGTATATTGTGCCCCAAAATGGAGTCATTGATGTGTCCCACGGGACCAGAAAATGAACCTTACAATATTATAGACAATTTAAAATGGGCAAATTTAATTATAGCAGGAGCGTGCAATTACTGCATGAGGTATGAGAGACATGGGAAATGTTCCCATCTAAATAATGACCAGAATCTGCTTGTTCTAATAATATTCCCTAACACATTTAGGGCCCTAGGATTACAACACTTTCAGGTTATTAGAGGATGATGATAATAGTGTGTTTTATTACCAAATTACTAGCATACTCTCTGAGGTATGAAGTAATATTAATGACCATTTTCAATAGGGAATAACGTTTTGCAACATCAGTAGCATTTAACCATATTAAAATACGTTACGTTGTGCAACAAAGCCCTGGGGTACAGAGATGAAAACCGAAGAGTTTAATTTTGAGATGCAATTGGGAAATGATTTGGACATTCAGAAAAGCTTCAGGGTAAAAATACGTTAATGAAGTGTGTTTTTTAACTCTTTGCAATAAATAAAAAGATGCGTGGGTATTACCTGCTCGTAATTTTGGTTTATAAAAATGTTAAAATCAGTGCGTGACCTACATTCTGTTTAGTGTGCTATATAAAATTCCAATTATCTAAGTGTCTGGTAAAACTAGAAGTGAACCAATAAAAGAGAAAAATGAGTACATACGTTTAAATGAACGCTGGCTGGATTGCATATTAAAAATATTTTTCAGAATGGAGGCATCTTTATAGAAGAGGTGACAAGATAACATTCAGTTTCTCTAGTAACATCTTCTTTTAATGAGGAGCTCTGTGTTCATACAATTTACTAACAGCCATTCTTTACAGATTTGTCTGCCTCTTTTACTGTAAATATTGCAATATTTGTTTTGCCAAGGTCAGATGCTCAGACTTGGTGGCATTATTGTCATTGATCTAATCAACTGTAATTCTCATACCATCTGGTTATGATGTTAATTCCAAGCAAATAAGTTAATTCCAGTCACTCAGAACTGCCAATGACAGGAAATTTTATGGTGTCAAAATATGTCTCTGAAGCTAAATAAACCCTCTGTACATATTGTATGTTATGGAATGCTGTAAAAAAACTAAAGATGCATTTTTCCTGTGGGAGCATCACTTTCGTTCGTTCAAAACAAATCTGAGTTTTCTTTAGAGCCATAAATATATGGAAGTCACACTGTGGTTTTATAGTCTCTGTAAAATACTAGAAAATATTTGTAAGCTACCATCTTGCTGTTGAGTCAGCAATTGGAAGAAGTTGCATGTGATATACATACTAATGGTATATGGTGTCACTCTGTATTATACAAGTATTGTTAAATGGGTGGAATAGGATCCATCCATTAAGGATTAAATCTATCCTTTAAGTCTGTCCTAGATCCTGGGAGCTTCAATTCCACTCTCCCTTAGTGTTCAAAAGAGCTCTGAAAATTCAAGAGGCTACATTTTAAATATCCCTGGGATTTGTTTAAAGTGAGTGTTGGTCAGGAGAGGATCATTCTTCTGATACTGAACGAGAACGTGTCTTGGAAAATCGAAGCATTTGGGTTTTAAGCCCAAACCTGTGTTGGTAAAACTCTGGATTAAAAAGACAGGAGTTGGGGGAAATTCTCCAACCTGGAAGAAAAATGAAATTTTAGTTTAGTCCTGGTTCAGCTCCAGCTTGATGTGTATCCAATATTTTTTTTTTGCCATGTTATTTTGAACCACGTCAGCTCGTGGCTCTTCCATCCCTTAGGACTGCTGCAGCCATCACTCCATTGGTTATCTCAAAATCAATCTACTATTGAAGACTGAAATAAAGAAAGAAAGAAACTTTGTTAGACTACGTCAGCTAATGAAATCCAGAGTCCCCTGAGCCTTCACGACTTAGGGCTGTAGGGCACGTGAGAGGTGTGTCTGGCAGCTGTGATATTGTGGTGTGGCCTTGGCAGCCTTTGTGCCTAAATGGAGGGATGGGAAAGCCTCCCGGGGAACGAGGAGCCTTCCGTGCCACAGGATGCAAATTCCCTGCTTCCTAACATGGTCTGTAAGGCAGTTTGAGGGGGAGTTGTAACCAGTTTTAACTAATCCAGTTTTATGCATATAGACTTGAAAGAATGATAGAGACTTAAATATTAGGCTGTTTGGGTTGGTCTCAGTTTAATATGGTGTATTTGGCTGGGTGTTGCTTAAATAAAATCAAGGTGGCACGTGGAGGTGCACGTGTGGGTTAAGTGGTTCTTCTAAGCACTGATTAGAAGTTGTTACTGGTGAACACTGATAAATCCAAAATGTGCGTGGCTTTCTGGTGGCAGAAATGAGCAAATGAGCTCGCTCTTCCCCTTCTGTGTTGGGAAGTGGGGCAGTCTCTGTGCACAGGAAGGAGGTGTGGGCCATGCTCAGGGTATCCTAGGTTTTGATGTCCTCTAATGGGATGAGGAAGGTTCTGAGCTGTGCTGATCATAGAATGGTAGGGGTTGGAAGGGACCTCTGGAGATCATCGAGTCCAACCCCCCTGCCAGAGCAGGGTCACCCA